>JAECUM010019829.1:0-113491 GCA_016617855.1 Megalonaias nervosa
TGTTACGTATAAGTAATTAAATTGTTTGTGTGTTAGTTTTAAAATTCTTTTTTTTTTATTTTTGTTTCATTACATTTTATTGTAATGATTATTGAAAGGATTCGAAATTCTTTTTCAGTAATTCGATATTTTCTTTTAGTAAATGTTGTTTGTCTAAGACGTAAAACGTGTTACATTAGAATTATTTTTAGTTGACCTAGTTCGTCTTAGGTTGGGAAGTTCGTAAACAGGCAGTTAAAATGATTGGTCAGTATCAGGGCCATACTTTGATTGCGTGATCAACATGTGTAAAAAACGTTTTATTTATTATTGGTTCTTAAGTGGGGCTACACTGGTGTATGTGATAGATTTCTTGTAGTAAGAGACCACATGACCCATCTCGCAAGACTTGAAATGATGTTTTTGGGGTTTAAATACGCATTCTTAATATTTTTCTGTCAGAGTCGTTTTAACATCTTGAAGGAACAAGGTGGTTTTTTTTAATTGTTGCCAGATTGTTTGTTTTTCATCTGTTTTTTGGATTTAATAATTTATTCTCCTGGAAACTCAACATGTTGACTTTTTTATTAAAAAAATTCTGAAAGATATTCATGGAAATTTATTCTGGAATTATTCGGAAACAAAAACTGTGATTCAGTTGAGGAATTGTTGATATTCGTACATGGACCACATCTGACGTCATCGCCTTCCATATTTGTATGTCGTCGAGATTCGAACCTGGATTCTAATAGAACTATTTAGTGATGGGACTTGTATTTTTCATTCTTAGGATTAAATTTTGGATTATATTCACAAACCGTAAGTCCTATTTACCAATTTTTAAGGTAGGAAATGCGTAGGAAATTTGTTGATGTTGATAGTTTACTATATCGAGAATTACGGATATGCGTGTGTGTATTTACTATACAGAGAATTAGGGATATGCGTGAATGTATCAGGAGTCGTGATATTATTGTTGTTGTTATAGCCTTTATTATAGAACATGCGTGTACGGAATATTTAGATGTGAGTGTATGAGTTGAACTAATGATTTAATTATCATTATGCTGATGAAAGGTCTGTGAGAGTGTGTTAATTCTCCTGTGTTTGAACAAGGAGGCAAAATTGTACGTCCCTTCAAATCCACAGAAAGCTTTCCGGGAAGGATAGGACGTTACCCGAAGATTAGAGAGAAGGAGACCAGGAGAGCAAGTGGAATTAGGCAGTAGTGAGAAGGCCAGGGCCGTGAGGCGGAACAAGAATACCTGAAGTACCGACAAGGAGAGCCGGGAGAACGGAAACAAAGGTACCGGAAGTACCGACAATGAATACAAGGCGGAAGTTACAGATGAGTAACATAGAAGGGATGTGGGAGGGAAACACTCTCAGCTTTAATTTCGCGTGATGAAATAATTGACGATTGGGATAGGTTTTATATTGATTGGAAGCAATTGCATTGAAAAATTGTCCTGTAATTGTTGAATACTGTGATATAGTTTATTAAATTGTTATACCTTTCACCTTATTATTTTTTTTATATTTTATACACTTAGACTGTTGGCTTTGCTAACTGGGGGCTCGGAGCTCTTTAACCTTTTAATTGTCCGTCCATCTCCGGGGTCAATAATAATTCCGTAGGGGGCAGGTGACAATCATATAGGATGTTGTCTTATCAATCACACAAGGTATACACAAATACAGAAATATTACACTTCAATGCACGTGAAAATACATCTGCAATTGGATTTCTTTTCCCTTGATGTGCTTAATGTTTATACCATATTCCTGCAACATCAAACTCTATATCAATAATCTCTGATTTTTTTAAAACCTATACTTTTATAATAACCTTATATAATGTCCACCTGCCAATGGTCTTGCGTTCTCTGTCACTAACAAATGTAATGTCCTTTATATTTGAAGAAATCTCATTTCTGACGTAGGAGATGTACAAACCAATTAGTAGGTGGATCATTGATTTGGTTATACATAATATGATCTAATGCGTTTGATCCCATATCGCCCATTTTAATTTCAGTAGGTTCTAATAAGATCTAAAAGCAATTAATAATTAAAACAATTCATTGCATTCAAAAAGATAATTTTGATAGTGAAGCGTTTGGTATGGAAAAAGCAACTGAAACAGTTTAATGGCGTTGTCACACACATGCAATGGAGATAATGTTGTTGGTTTTGACAGGAAAGACTAATAGTGTTTCTTGCTGACAGTATGGAGCTATTGTACAAATTGTTGAAGAATCTATGGTTGAGTGTAGGTATAAAGGAACCAGTTGTGCAATTTGTTAGCGTTTGCATTATTTCTAATGCAGTATTAGCTCACATTGATAAGTGTAAACAAAAAGTATGCAACACAAAATAGGATAGCATTAGTTTAATCATATTACTAAAGAACAGGTGCGTGTTTGCTAATGTCTACTTTAATAGGTTTCTATTGTTCCCCCGACCAAGACTTTATTGTTTACATTCATTAAATCGTCCAATTTGTGTCACTTCTCAGCCTGGGATTAATTTATTTTCCTGTTGATGCGTGAAAATTGTTGACTATCCTGCCAGATTTAGACCTTATAGCAACAAACAAAAACCGCTTTGTATGTATCATATATACCTTTTGCAATTATATTTACGTGTAATTTTGTAATGGACACCAAAGACAGGCACCCTTCGAAACTAGACATATACGGTTTCTTCAAGGTATCATATCGATAAGCACTAAAAAAATATGTGCATGTCTGCAACAAAATCTTGAAGTCAGTGTGAACAACTGATGTAATAAAATAAATGAAAAAGAAAAAGCAACAACAACAGAAAAACAAAGTAAGTCATATTTTTCCAACAGACGTGTGATTAAAAAGGACAAGCTATGCACAAAGGAATGCCTATACAAGAGAAAAATAAACACCTTTTAGGAAAGAACAGAAATAATAATAATTTTACACCTTTAAAACAGTAAGTGCACTTTGTATATCAATTCACAGAAAATCTTATGTATCCCCCACTGACACTCAGTAAGTACTAAACTTAGTCCTGATGAAATCTGCCATAGGTCTATATGCAACATGATTACAAAACATTAAAGTATTTATCAAAATGAATGTATGAAGATGCACGACATCCTATTTGTATCTTTAAAGATAATTTTATGATACAGTATTAATGATTACAATGTATTAATAAGTCAGTCAATAAAGTTGAATGATATTGAGAATTTTTTAAAACAAATATGCTATATTAATTTACTGTGGTAGAAAGAATGCGCAGATTTTTAAGAGAGAGAGAGAGAGAGAGAGAGAGAGAGAGAATAAGCCAGTACTTCAAGGCATAGAAATGGGTCAATGTTGTATTATTACACTTTCATTACCCTTGTCTCTTTTGCTTCAAATTTGAACTTTCCATGCATTTTTACAAATCTAACTTGTACAAATTTCATGCTACATATCCATGCATTATATATCTACTTTCAATGCGTTTATCAACATGCAAACTAGCAGCAGGCAGGGTGAACAGACCACTTGTCCGAATCATATACAATTAAGACAAAAATTATGTCAATTAAGACAAAATTTGTCTCAGCTATATAATTTTGTCTGATACATGTTGAACAGACAACTTGTTCGAATCATGCTCAACTCTCAGCTATATCTGACAGACATCATTCTCTTACATAATTGTGATAAAGCATGTGGTCATTCACCTTCCCTGCTGCTCTTCATCTGACACTCTGTTTTCCATTGATGCAGAGTGAACAGACCACTTTGTACAGACCGTTATTTTACAAAAATAAAGGTTCCTACAGGGGCTGAAAAATAAGGTCAATAACGCTAAACCGAACCTCCTAACTTTTATTATTACCGTATAGTTTGAAAAACGAATAATAAATCGTTTGGTTTAGCTCATTTTTGTTATTTTAGTTTTGACTTTTTTGTTTTTTATGTTATAATGCATTTAGGTTACTCGCCGGGTCACTCAATTTTTGTCATTCACCCTGCCTGCTGCTGTAAATTAAACAGCCAGTATAAATATTATTAATATGGTTGTCATCGGAGAACCTCATTCAGCTAGATTAGCACGAGAGCGACTAGAAGCAATTAAAAAATATTTACCTGTTTGTGATGCTTTCAAGCAACAATTACAAGAACGACAAGAATCTCAAGTCGAATTTGAAGAGGATACAAAACAATTATTTAAACCGATTGTCGAACCAACAAAGAAAATTGTTACAGCAACTGAGGCAACACAACGAGCTCTTGAAACATTACCTGCTGATATTGCTGGTCGTATTCAAGCTGCTCAACCTGGGGCTCAACCACAACCACAACCACAACCACGACAACCAAAAATCAGAACTAATATAATAGATAAATTTACACCTGAAGGTATTGCTGCTATCAAGGACAGAGACCAATTACTTGATATTGCCGCGTTTGGATATTATGAAAGACAAAAATATGTAAAACCAGAATATGTTAAATCTCTGAACTCTGCCAATTGGATTAAGGATGTATATCGCATATATACTGGTATTCCAGAAATTAGATTAATGAAGATATTAAAGATTTTAATGAATTTGATGAGGCTGTACATAACTATATAAAAGAAAAAGTTAAACAATTGCCACAATCTCCAAAACCACAAAAACAACCACGATTTAAATCACCCCGATCACCACTGCTATCACCACCACCACCACAACAACAATTGCCACAAATATTACCACCACTACCACCACAACAACAATCTCCAAAACAACAAAAACTAAGCAAAAAGGAAGATGAGGAAGAAGAATATTGGCCGTCAGACACCTCTTCTGGCAACGTAAGTGGAAGTGGATTTACTACTCATGGAAGTGATCTTATTACCTGTCCTAATAATATTCTCAATGACGTTGATCGACTAGAAATCCTCATCGGAGGAAAACGAGCTGGTAATAATTCTCCAAAGATAATTAATGAAGCAGCTGATATTTGTAGACGGTTATTTACAGGTGGTATCATGGACGTTGAGTACTATGTACGATCATTTTATTATAGTAATTGTATTTAATTACGTACTCAGTCACTGTAGTAGTCATCGGCAATTTCGTTAATAAGAGACTGATAAACATCAACGTCCATAATACCATCTGTAAATAACCGTCTGCAAATATCAGATATTTCATTAATTATTTCTGGAGAATTATTACCAGCTCGTTTTCCTCCGATGAGGATTTCTAGTCGATCAACATCAGCAAGGACATTATTAGGACATGGAGTAATGAGACCACTTCCCTGATTAGTAAATCCACTTCCACTTACGTTGCCAGAAGAGGTGTCTGACGGCCAATATTCTTCTTCCTCCTCTTCCTTTTTGCTTGGTTTTTGTGATTTTGGAGATTGTTGTTGTGGTGGTAGTGGTAGTAATAGTTGTGGCAATTGTTGTTGTGGTGGTGGTGATACTTGTTGTGGTAGTGGTGACAGCAGTGGTGATCGTGGTAATTTAAATCGTGGTTGTTTTTGTGGTTTTGGAGATTGTGCCAATTGTTTAGCTTTTTCTTTTATATATTTATGTACAGCCTCATCAAATTCATTAAAATCTTTAATATCTTCATTAGATCTAATTTCTGGAATACCAGTATATATGCGATATACATCCTTAATCCAATTGGCAGAGTCCAGAGATTTAACATGTTCTGGTTTTACATATTTTTTTCTTTCATAATATCCAAATGCGGCAATATCAAGTAATTGGTCTTTGTCCTTGATAGCAGCAATACCTTCAGGTGTAAATTTATCTATTATCTTAATTCTGGTTTTTGGTTGTTGTGATTGTGGTTGTGGTTGAGTCCCAGGTTGAGCCGCTTGAATACGACCAGCAATATCAGCAGGTAATGTTTCAAGAGCTCGTTGTGTTGCCTCAGTTGCTGTAACAATTTTCTTTGTTGGTTCGACAATCGGTTTAAATAATTGTTTTGTATCCTCTTCAAATTCGACTTGAGATTCCTGACGTGATTGTAGTTGTTGCTTGACTAAATCACGGACGGGTAAATATTTTCTAATTGCTTCTAGTCGCTCTCGAGCTAATCTAGCGGAGTGAGGTTCGCCTATAACAACCATTATTAATAATATTTATACTGGCTGTTTAATTTACAGCAGCAGGGCGGGTGAAAAACGACAAAAATTAATTAACCCGGTAAGTAAACTAAACGCATTATAACATAAAAAACAAAAAGTCAAAATTAAAATAACAAAAATGAGCTAACTAAAACGATTTATTATCCGTTTTTTCAAACTATATGATAATAAAAAAGTTAGAAGATTCGGTTTAGAGTTATTGACATTATTTTTTTCAGCCCCCGTAGGAACATTTATTTTATGAAAAACTTGCTCGAAACCAATTTGTAGGGTTCACCCGCCCTGCTGCTTCAGATAATCACAAGTCAATGCCGAAAATACTTTCTTAAACTACTGTATACAGGTGATACGTAACGGCTACCACAAGAGAACCTAATATAAATAAATGAAAATAAATAAATAAATAAATATTTTGCTTCAAAATGCAAATTGTGAAATTATATTTGCATTTCATATTCTGATGTTTAAGTTCGGTCTTGAGCAAAATAAAGCCTTTAGCTGACCCGTAAAGGGAGGTAAGGACAGCAAGATACTAAGAAATGATTCGCCCTTGTTTCCAGTTGATTAACCCTCACGTGCGAAGACTTGTCACATGCAAATCGAAACCAGGTTTGTTATCGCGTGGGCAGAGGTCTTTTCTTGATTATTACTTCAGTATTGCTGCAGGAGCAAGAATGGACGCCCTTTTTCAGTAAGTGCACACCATATATCAATTACAGAATGGGTATGTATGAGGACTTTGGTACACCTAACTGTGATGTCGTACCCTCAACGTAGTCCATAAATATAAGTCGTTCGCATAGCATCGCGAATTTGTATGCTGTTTGTAACTCATTATATTTGCAGATCAACGCCATTAAATATTGCTAAAAGTACAAAATTCATTTTCAATACTTAGTGCAAAACAAATTAGGTACTTTTAGCTCCATTTAATGACACTGACCTGCAAATTTACTGAGAGATAGGATAAAATTCTCGATCTGTTCGGAACGAGCAGTACCATGTGATCCCCACATTTGCCTATGACCCTCTAGATCGTTCCACACAGCATCGCGAATGATATCTACGTCTGTTTCTCACTGAAATTTCACTTGAGCGTCTTTAGGCTAAATGTAGTTAAAATTACCGAATTCATTTCGTGCACGGATGATTTAAACATAATATTGACATAACAGCTCAACACCGTTCGTTCACTACATGCTGAAAAAGACTGGCTTGTGTATGTGTAATTCGCCATGTAAGTCCTGAGTTGTAGGAGAGTAAATTTTTGATACGGCAAAGAAATCAAAGGGAGACAACTACATTATGGCCAAATAGGAAAGTGGATCACTCCTTAATAAACAAACCAATTCTTGCAACATCGGAGAATTTGACATAAACAGACCATCCTCTCTCGGCATGTAATGAGTGGCAAGTGTTATGAAGTTTATCTATACAAATGGTGCTGAAATAGTTTGTGTGCAAAATGAATTAAGTAATTTTACTTACATTTCATGATGCTAACATGAAAATTCACCGAGCTACTGACATTGATATTATTTGCGATGCAGTGTGGAACAAACTATAGTCGTACAATGTAAGATATCAACCCTGATATTTATGTTGTTTGGGTCAACCCAAATGACATAAATGTCAAGGTGGACATTTTATATTGTAGATCTATGAACCTATTTTGATACAGTGTTGTAGACATATAGACCAACAAGTAGTTTCCCGACTTTTTTTCAGAAATGTGAAAAACTACTTGTTGGTCTAAATAAATGTACAGATAGTTCTCCAGCACAATCAGTAACTAAGACATCAAACAATAAAATTTCGATCAGGGGTAGGGTGTGGTTGGGTTGTGAACCTGCAATTTTCTTTTGAACCAGGATATATATTTTTTCAGCTGAAAAAAAAAAAAAAATATATATATATATATATATATATATATATATATATATATATATATATATATATTTGTTTAACTAATACAGTTAAACCTTCTTGAAAGACCACTGCTATGAATGACCACTTGTCTTGAGAGACCATGTCCTCAGAGCACATCATATAGCATTATGACCTGTAAAGAGAGACCACCTGTCTTTAGAGACCATAATTTTTGGGCAGAAGGGGTGGTCTTTCAAGACAGATTCTACTGTATAATGAATATTGTCTAAGTATTTATTTGGTTCTACAAATCATGGCAAGAATATATTTGTCTAGCTACTTTTGGGGCAGGAATTTATTTCTCAAAGAACCATTGGCTGCCTCCACCTCCTACTTGGGTAGTAATTTTTTTGTCATAATGGCAAGGAACAACTTTCTGGCCTACCTATTCCAAGTGACATCCAAAACTTAGTTGTGAAGAATTCTAAATATTTTGGCTCACCTAACCTTTCCGATCCCATGTTAGATTTTCATCTCATCCTTCCAACCCCATATTAGATATTTTTACATACATGTTGGGTTTTGGGTCAGAACCAATTGCCATTGAAAAGTTGGAATTTGCTGACACCACACAGTGGTAGCATAAGGTAGCCACTTACTAGCAGCAAACTTAAAAGACCTTACATGGAACCATACCTTCATAAAATAAATAGAAATTGCATGCGTAATATTTGTTATGTCTTTAGTTAACTTGAACGTTTTTGAAATTTGACTTGGTACTCTTCATTTGCATTGCTAGTCACATGACTACCCAATTCTTGCAACCGACATGTTCATAACATCAGAGGTCCATTAGTCATGTGATATCAACATAATATTAACCCCTTTCCAATGTTGTTGTACATAAATTAAAAAATACTGAAGTTAGTCATGTTTGTAAAGAAGAGATAGTTTTCGTACATGCCAGCCATTACACTTTTTTCACCTTATCTTATGGCTGTCTGTATATGGATTCTGCTTTTTTTTAAAAAATAAAATAAAGTATTAAAAGTTGTGTTGTCATTTCTATTATCATCTCTTTAGCCCTGTGCATCGTATAAATTTGAGAATATTCTAAGAAAGTAGACTGATGTGTTAGAATAGAATAAGAGTATGTTTGTCCATCATTGACCTACATGTGCTTTCCTTTTTTTCTATTTACAGCGATATGACTGAAATTTTTTTAAAGTTACGTTAAAAGTCCAAATCACTCACTCACTTCTATTTATAGCAGCTGCATATGACACATTTCAAAGAAAACTTATGGGTCTCTTTAATTTAACTTGCTTAATTCATTTTATTTTGATAAAGTATTTAGGGATTAGACCAGTCTATACATAAAAAAAAAATAGTGCCAGATGTTAAGCAAACCAAGCTTTATCGATGTGGCTCTTGGATGTTATATGACTGAAAAATGTTACAAGAGTGGGATCTTCAAATCATATCACATAAGAAAAAGGACAACTCAGTTGCCCTTTGCAAATTTTAAAAGAATCTAAGAGTGATGTAATATAGCATTTAGATTGAACACATTGTCATGCTCATCGCAGAATTTGTGAATTTCACATTAATCATTCAGTGAAAGTTAGACATGTAGACTAAAGTGGGTGCTGTATATAAATAATTTGTCAGCATGTTTTGTATAATGGTACTTATCCACATGGATTTTGCCCATTCGTGAATGAATTTTAACCAGCTGCAGATCCAGGCTAATGGCAAAATAAATACACATATTTCATACCTATTATAATTATGGCATGTAATATATAGTTTAAACTCTTTATGTTCAGATTACGCTTTCTGCCAGTTAGTAATAATTATGTTTATAGCACCTGTCACTGTTGCACCAGCTTGGAGAAAGCCAGATTCATCAAACAGAGCACATCTCAACATGGTTGTCGTGTGATCAAAAGAACCCAATTGTCACATGCTATATGCTTGATGAACCTAGGTTGTTAGGCAATTAACTCGGACCTCACACCCCAACATAAATATAAAAATATCTAAAATGAGGGGTAATGGTCAATGAAAACTCGGACTAACCCTTTAAGATACCTGGGCACTTAACATGTATGTTGAGCTGAGAGGTCAGCATGTGTTCCTTGTCAAAAACATTGAGTTTGTCAAAATCAAGCTGTATTGCATCAAGTGGTCACATTAGAAAGTGGCTAGCAAAATTAAGCAATCTGGTATCAAACCCAGCCTGCTTGAAATTGAAGAGAATAATTATCTTTTAAAACGTGACAATTAAAACAATTTTGACTTAATATATTAAGTCTGCAATGAGCTGTATATGGAGACAAATTCTTCTCTGCATTTCCATCAGTTTGCTTGGTCACATGATCAGCAAGTCCTGTGGCCTATGAAATTGAACACGTCTTTTCTCTACTTGGGCTGCTTGCATCACATAATGGTAATTGTTTTACCTCTAACGCCAACCAGAATGTAGGCTGCATGATCAGGGATCACATAACCTTGCAATGTTAGAAGTGGCATTGTGCTAAGTCATGCTTGTAAACACTGATTTTGGTTGCTCAGTGCCAGCTCATAAAGAGTCCAAATATGTGTTATTTCTTATGAATGAGAAGCTAAATTATTATTTATCAATTTCCAACAGGTAGGGTTTGACAAAAGGCCATTTAAGTTGGCTTGACTCATAGTACAGTATCTAGTCAGCACTGCAACCAAGTGGTTTCTGCCATGTTTGAATAGGGAACATGCTTAGACCTCCCATTCTTTGGTCGTCATGTTGTGTCGTTTTGAGTAGCCTCAGTAGCTCATTTAGTAGATTGTCTGATTCATAATCCATGGGTCACAAGTTTGATACCCACCCAGGCCAGCCCAGGTAATTTCCTTTGCATGATTTAGCCATTAATGTGTTAAAAATGTAGCTACCCACCCCAGCCCCCCGAACTTGCTCACATCAGGTGAGATGATTGCCATTGCCATGTGAATATAAAAAAAATATCATGATTATTTCAGATCCTCAAATGCACTGGTCAGCCAGGGGTCCCCATGTATCAAAATGGCATTGTCCAGAACTCCTTTGAATATTTCACAACAGTACCAGAATAATATTTTAGTTCAATGAGTACTTTGTAGTTCCAACGAATAATTCAAACAAATGTTTCCTCTCAAATAATATCTAAACACAACATTAAATATGTCTTCAAACTGATGTTACAGGAAGAACATACAAAATATGACTGACCAAAATTGTTCATCTTCACAAGCTTTTATACAAGCATATGGGATGAAAATGCATTTTGCTATTACTGGCTACAAGACACTTTGTGAAAATCCCATATCTTAAATGAACCCATCTGACCTAACTCATCCAGTGGAAAATAACTTAATTCTTCTAAGAATCTACCTGACCCCACCAGCCAATGAGAAATTACTCCAATGTTGTCAACAGGTTTTATTGTTAATATTATTATTGATGGTCATAAACACCTTCATCAGGAACTATTTATAGATCCACAGAATCTTCATGCTTAATATCTTAGAATGTTATACCTGTGTACAAAAATGAACTAATGTCTCGACTAAAGATGATTGTTACAACTTAGTCATGAACAAAAAGTACACTCAGTATAGACACAATAATGTACCAAGAGTTACAAAAAAATATAGACACATAACAAATGGCATTTTATTGCACTTCCTTACATTCTACTGAAAATTGGTCTAATTTGCAGAAATACATATATAGACTGCTCTGTCTTTTTAGGATTGGCCTGTTGGAAGGGTCTTTTGAGGGTTGGCAGGTTTATAATAGTCAGAACATGGTATCATACTCCGCATTGATTTACATATAAATTAAGGAATGGAAAAATAAAGAATAAGCCCCCGCAGCTCCACACTGACATCTTACCTGGTAAGTAAGGTTCTTATTGACATGTACATTGCAGCCGTCTACAAAGGACATAGATCTGGGATACTTGAGGCTACTGTAGATAGATTCAATTATTATTATTATTGTTATCATAGGCATTATTATTGTTATCATAGGCATTATTATTGTTATCATAGGCACATTGATGCCAACAAGGAGAAGTACATTCAGCGGCTCTCAGATGCAGTGGCCATAAAGAGTGTGTCAGCATGGCCACAAGTGAGACAAGAGATCAATCGAATGGTAGAATGGACAAAAACGGTAATTTATTTGATAAACTCCTCTAGACAATCCGCTTAAAAGCTGACCTGAATTTGACATATTAGAAACATAGTTCATGAAAATATTATTGATATTAAGATTAAATTATCAGGGCTTTAACTCATTAAGAAACCACTGTCACTAGAATGTTTACTGTCACATGCTTTTATCAATAGTTATTCTCACTCCATACAGGTATAGGACTACAAACACTTATTTGACATGCACAATATTGCCAGGCACATCACAAACAGGTAATCATCATATTTAAGGTAATCATGTACATTTCAAACAGGTAAATCATCATAATCAATTTAATCATGCACATCACAAACAGGCAATCATCATATTCAAGGCAATCATGTACATTGCAAACAGATAATTATCACGATCAGTTTAATCATGTACATCACAAAGAGGTAATCATTATAGTCAAGGTAATCATTTAGATCACGAACAGGTGATCATCAATTTCAAGGTACATTGTAATCATAAAACAGGTAATTATTATATTCAAGGTAATCATATATTACAAACAGGTAATCATCATATTCAAGGTAATCATGTACATTACAAACAGGTAATGATATTCAAGATAATCATTCACTTCAGAAGTAGATAGTCATCATATTCAAGGTAATCATTTACATCACAAACAGGTAATCATCAAACTGAAGGTAATCATATACATTAAAACAGGTAGTTATCATATTCAAGGTAATCATGTACATCACAAACAGGTGATCATCAGATTCAAGGTAATCGTATACATTATAATTGGTAATCATCATATTCAAGGTAATCATATAAATTACAAATAGGTAATCATATTCAAGATAATCATGTACTTCATAAATAGGTAGTCATCATTTTCAATGTAATCATTTACATCACAAACAGGTAATCATCATATTCAAGGTACTGCTATACATTACAAACAAGTAATCAGTAATCATATTAAAGGTAGTCATGCACATCACAAATAATCATCATATTCAAGGTAATCATATTCATTACAAACAGGTAGTCATTATATTCAAGGTAATCATATACATTACAAACAGGTAGTCATTATATTCAAGGTAATCATTTACATTAGGAAGAGGCAGTCATCATATTCAAGGTAATCATTACATCACAAACAGGTAATACTTAGAATCAAGGTAATTATTTACATCACAAACAGGTAATCATCAAATTCAAGGTAATCATGTACATCACAAACAGGTAATCATATTTAAGATAATCATGTACATTACAAACAGGTAATAATAAGATTCTGGGTAATCATGTGCATCATAAACAGGTAATCATCATATTCAAGGTAATCATTTACATTACAAACATGTAATAATAATCAAGGTAATCATGTACATCATAAACAAGTAATAGATTCAGGGTAATCATATACATTACAAACAGGTAATCATCATATTCAAGGTAATCATATACATTAGGAACAGGTAACCATCATATTCAAGATAATCATGTACATCACAAACAGGTAGTCATCATATTCAAGATTTTTTATTGTACCTGACATAGTGTCAGGTTTAACGCCATTTTTCAGCACAAGATAGGATATACATGGCGGCTAGTATATATGGTGGAGGAAGAACCTGGGAAAATCCCGGAAAGAACCACCGACCGACGAGAAGCTACTGGCAAGCTTTCTCACATACCCACATTGGCCAAATCCGAGACTCAAACCATCATATTCAAGATAATCATTTACATCACAAAGAGGTAGTCATCATATTCAAGGTAATCATATACATTACAGACAGGTAATGATATTCAAGGTAGTCATGCATATAACAAACAGGTAATCATCATGTCAAGATAGTTTTGCATCTCACAAATATTTAATCATCATGTTCAGGGTAATCATATAATAAGTGATCATCAGATTCAGGGTAATCGTGTACATCACAAACAGGTCATCATATTCAAGTTAGGTCAGGCAGGAAATGATGAGACTGAGTGAAAATCTGAGAATTTTTTCATCTGTCATGCAACATACACACACACACACACACACACACACACACTCACTACTCCTTCGCTAATCCACACCCATAAAACTCATGAACCCACTTACAATGTAATAAGATATATGGATCCCATATTAAAAAAAGTTAGTAACAAAGATAAAGAAATGGGTGATCGCAAAATAAGACTTTTGCAAAAAACAATACAAAAATGGTACCAACTTCACAGTAACTCACACCATAGCAGGACTCAAAATACGCTGTTGCCACAAGCCAGAGGCTAGTAAAGTTTCAACTTCTCTGGTGGCCCAAGTGGTTAGAGCGTCTGCCTCGGATGCAGAGGTTGAGAGTTTGAACCCCAGCAGAGTTATACCAAAGACTTATAAAAATGGTACTAGCAGCTGTCTCACTTGCCGCTCATTGTTGGGTAATATAGCATTTTTAAGCAGCTTAGCATCACTGAATTCTTGAAAAAGATTTATTTCAGCACTGCAGCAGAATAGCATTTTAGTGAAGTACTGATAATAATAATAAAATTATAATTGAAAACCAATACATACAGCACTTCCATGCTAAGTTGTGTAAACACAGAATGAAGTATAGCTGACTTATTGGAAGGCGTTATTTTCCTAAATTTTTGTGGAATTCATTTTACATTCTTCAAACTTTATATTCAGTTAGCACCATATAGACACTACAGTACTGTGGTGAGGTGCTGAAAAATGTTATTACATACATACATACATACTTATGTATATATGTGCATCCGTCCATCCATGCATGCATGCCTGCCTCCTCCATTCATCCATCCATCCATACATACATACATACATTCATACTTTAAGAACAATCTATTTGGGCAGAATCAGTATTTCTATCATATATATAGTTATATAATTTTAGTGCAAAATTTTGTTAATAAAAGTTACTTTGCTTGCTAAAATTTGTATCTCTTTTGAGACATAATATTCTTTGAGATGTTCCCTTATGCTCCATTACAGTTTATTGTTTTGACATAATATTCTTTGAGATGTTCCCTTAATGTCCATTAGGCCGGGGAAAAAAAATGTGTTTTTCCGGTTAGCCAACTGTCCCTGTTTGTCATTGCTGACCCTAGCACTTTTTTCCCAGGGTTAAAAAAATTCCCGAAATTGACTTTGTATCTAATTGAGCTGGTTTTGCCCAGTACTTGAATTACTTAGAACATTATATTTACTAATCATTATAATATGTTTAATGTTTAAAAAAATTTTAAAAAATGCCTACCTACTTACCTACCCTAATTTTAAAACCAGTGTAATTGCAAACATGCACCTTTATTGGGCCTTACAATTTATTGTTGTGACCCAATATTGTTTGAGATGTTCCCTTATGCTTCATTTCATTTTATTTTTGTGACATAATCTTTGAGATGTTTCCTTGTGATCTATGACAATTTATTTTTGTGACAATATCCATAAGATGTTTACTTATCTTCCTTTATGATTGTTGAGACATAAATTCTTGTAGGTTTTCTCATATGTTCCATTATAATTATTTCTTCTTAGGAAATGGAGAAACTTGGGGCTACATGTCAGTTGGAGGAATTAGGGGACCAGTCCCTGCCTGATGGGACCAAGATTCCTCTGCCCCCAATTCTACTGGGAGAGCTAGGAAATGACCCAAACAAAAAGACATTGCTTATCTATGGCCATCTGGATGTGCAACCAGCAGAAAAGGTGCAATACATTAAGTTTCTATTACAGGGGAGTCCACAGTTTTGTTGGATTGCACAAGGCAGATTTACCAAATTTTATTACTAATGTTAATTCCATTTTATTATTAGTACTGTTAATTATCTTTTGTTAGTACTGTTGATTCTCTTTATTAGTACTGTTTAATTCACTTCATTAAAAGAAAAGTTGTTCTGACCAGCGTTCAGAGGTCACTATGTTTTGTTACGTGTAGGTTCGTACAAATGTAACAAAAGAAAAGAGTGAAGCCAACAAGCTTTGTAAATTTTAACAAAATAATTTATTTCCCTAGAAAACAAGATAAAAATATGAAATAGGACTTACAGTTTGTGAATATAATCCAAAAATTAATCCTTGAATGAAAAAATATAAGTTCTATCACTAAACACTTCTAATTGAATCCAGGTTCAAATCTCGATGAAATTCAAATATGGAAGGCGATGACGTCAGATAAGGTCATTGTACTGATGGCAACAATTCCTTGTTGAATAACAATTTATAATGTTCCCGTTTAGAATTCCAGAATAAATTTCCACTGAATATCTTTGTCCCAGAACTTTTATAAAAAAAAACTTGTGTAGTTTTCTAGAGAATAAATTATTAAATCCCAAAAAATAGATGAACTTCAAAACAATTTGGCATCCACAGTAGAAACACCTTGTACCCTCAAGGTGTAAGATACGACTGCCTGGGTATACTAAAAACTGTCTGTCTTAACACACGATTTTAGATCACATGGTGGCTCACATGACAGGTTACGTGACCACTAATTTGAACTGTGCAGTAAATAAAAATGCTATTTAACACGTAGACAAGAATAGCCCTATCTAAGAATCAAATTCCCAACTCAGGAAATAAAAAAAAAGGCTGTTTACAATTTAGCTAACATGTCAGCAAAACATGACCTTGATAATGACCAATCATTTTCACTCGATGTTAACAAAAACTATGAACCAAGGTGAGCTAAAAATAGTGCTTAAGTCATACTTTTGCGTTCTAATCAAGTCAACAAAAGACTGAATTATTTTTTCAAAAATATCAAATCCCGTGAAAATAATCATTACAATAAAATGTAATGAAACAAAAAATAAAATCAAAAAGAATTTAAAACTAACACACAAGCAATTTAATTACATATACGTAACAGTTTGAATAGGAAAATATGAACTCCTAACATTCATACAGGATTACTTAGAAAACTCGTTCGTATTTGCCCATACAAATGCAGTTATCTATAAGTACTGTACACAAAGTCTGCCCCTAGTCATATTTTTTCCAATAAAATATATATTGTGTGTTAGATTTCATAGATTCTTGGTAAATTGTAATCTCTAAAAGTTTTCATTGCACTGAAAATAATTCAAATGAAAATGGGCTTTATTTTGCTTACTGTATGCAGCACAAATTAAGGTAATGAAGGAAAACAATCCAATGTTCTGACTGAAGATTTTTATTTGTGGCAAATACAGGTAAAACCCATTATAACGCAATTCATTATAACACGATGGCAGCATGACTCACATTTTTTAATTTAAGGTGACCTCTCTTTTTAACATTCTAAGTACATGCCAATTATTCATATCGCTAGCAGATTTTTAATCCCAGCACTGCGTTTAACGTTGCCTTAACTTCACCATGCACCGTTTTCGCCATATTGGCATGTATACAATTAAGAACTGAAGTATATTTGATCTCTCGTGAAACCCGGCAAACAAAACGAACGATATATGATCAAGAGGTTAGTTAAAACTGATGACATTGAAATTTCAATGCACATTTGCTATGGGGAATTTTTTCGAAAAATTTGTTAATGCAATCCCACTTATATCTCGATGTTATTCTTTGGACCCCGAGCATCACGTTATCACGTGTTTTACCTGTAGTAAACCGGTCATAATAGTAAATATAAAAACATGAATGTTCACTATGATTTATGACCACTAGTCTGAAAAGGTGAATAAATAAAGCAATTACCAAGAAATGCTATTAACAGTATGTATTCCTCCTGTACTCCTATCTGCATGTTGTATGGCTTAAACACACATTGGGATACATTGTATATCACATTTAGCACACATAAACACTGTGAACTATGATTTTTGGAGGACTGCTTGCTTGTACACCATTTCTTGCTCAGTTTAGCCACAGATAGTATTAAAAGCATGTAAGCTGTGTAGCAGAAACAGTTTAGCCAATTTGACATCCAGTATGTCCACAACAGCAGCTAATTTGAAAATTTTGTTATCACTTGAATATCAGAGTTGGTTGCAGCACCTTGATACATTCATTGCATGCATCAAGGTCAATAACCAGCACATTGGTACTTTGATTGCATACATCTTGGTCAGTAGCCAGCACTTTGGTACTTTGATTGGTCAGTAGCCAGCACCTTGATACTTTGATTGGTCAATAGCCAGCACCTTGACAGACCTGCCAAATCTTATGATTTTGCCGTAAGTCTTATGAAAATTACCTTTAAAATACAGACTTATGGCATAAAAGCAAAAACTATGGAAAAATGATCATTGCCGAAAAATCCAGAAATTTTGTGTTTGATTTGGATCCGGGTTTCAAATTAGAATTAGTGAAATTAGTCAGGGACCCAGACTAACTTTACAGCAGCACCTCAGAAGCTTTAAACTGCACCTATTTGTTCATGCAAAGCATCTGCATGATCAAGTTGTTGATTTTAGAATTTTTTTAAATGATGTCCAGCAAGAGATGCATATTTAAGATGAAAGGGAAAATAAGCCTCTTGAAAAGTGTTAATAATCAACACCAAAGAATAAAAATGAATGTTCAGATTCTTGTTAATAAAAGCTGGATGGGACACAATTACTTTTATTGGACATCATGTGCCAATTTGAGTATGACTTGTGGCAGAAGATATGATTGCCGTCGTCATGTGAAATGCAAAAAGGTAAGAATTACATCAAGTTGAAAGATAGCAACAAGCCATTGAACTGCTTAGGGTTTGAAACTTCAGTTTGTGCAACTGTACTAGTGGTAAATAAAGTCTTCACTTACTTTACAAACTTTTCAATTGAACATAATGTTTAATTTCGCTGCATGTATCGAATACCGAACTTTTAGTTATGTTTTCGAACTTTACAATAGCAGTTTATAATATTTTTGTTTTACACCTTACTGAAAACTGGTCAAACTTATGGAAAAAAATCAACTGCCTTACTGAGACGGACTCATCAGGGTTGGCAGGTCTGCCTTGATACTTTGACTGGTCAGTAGCCAGCATCTCGATACTTTGATTGCATGAATTTATTGCCTAAATGTTTGCAGTAAATTGCCATTCACTGTAATTCCTATGGGAAGGTTTAGGTCATTAAGTGAAGATGCATTCTGATTTGCATTTTTTTATCTTTATTTAGGTTCCTTAACGATTTATTGTATTTTAACAAACTTAAATATACAATGTTTCAATGTCTTAAACAGAACCAGAAATATCACTTTAACAGCAACAGTTTGTCATGTTCATTCTCATCAAACCATAGGGCCTCTTGCCTTGTGCTTGTGCAATATAGTGGAATCATGCATCATAGGTGATAGATACCTGTACATTCAGCACAGTGTACAAAGCATTATTTGTGTAAAATGTTATCTTGCTAATCTTAGGGAACTAATGGATAGTAGTCATTGAACTGTTTCAACAAGCAGGATGCCAGCCCATTAGAATAGACATAGTGGGTTAAATGGATAGTAGTCAATGAACTGTTTCAACAAGCAGGATGCCAGCCCATTAGAATAGACATAGTGGGTTAAATGGATAGTAGTCAATGAACTGTTTCAACAAGCAGGATGCCAGCCCATTAGATTAGACGTAGTGGGTTTAACGGATAGTAGTCATTGAACTGTTTCAACAAGCAGGATGCCAGCCCATTAGATTAGACATAGTGGGTTTAACGGATAGTAGTCATTGAACTGTTTCAATAAGCAGGATGCCAAGGGATAGTAGTCATTGAACTGTTTCAACAAGCAGGATGCCAGCCCATTAGATTAGACGTAGTGGGTTTAACGGATAGTAGTCATTGAACTGTTTCAACAAGCAGGATGCCAGCCCATTAGAATAGACGTAGTGGGTTTAACGGATAGTAGTCATTGAACTGTTTCAACAAGCAGGATGCCAGCCCATTAGAATAGACGTAGTGGGTTTAACGGATAGTAGTCATTGAACTGTTTCAACAAGCAGCATGCCAGTCCATTAGAATAGACGTAGTGGGTTTAACAGATAGTAGTCATTGAACTGTTTCAACAAGCAGGATGCCAGCCCATTAAAATAGACGTAGTGGGTTTAACGGATAGTAGTCATTGAACTGTTTCAACAAGCAGGATGCCAGCCCATTAGAATAGACGTAGTGGGTATAATGGATAGTAGTCAATGAACTGTTTCAACAAGCAGGATGTCAGCACATTAGAATAGACGTAGTGGATTTAACGGATAGTAGTCATTGAACTGTTTCAACAAGCAGGATGCCAGCCCATTAGATTAGACATAGTGGGTTGAAGGGATAGTAGTCATTGAACTGTTTCAACAAGCAGGATGCCAGCCCATTAGAATAGACATAGTGGGTTTAACGGATAGTAGTCATTGAACTGTTTCAACAAGCAGGATGCCAAGGGATAGTAGTCATTGAACTGTTTCAACAAGCAGGATGCCAGCCCATTAGAATAGACATAGTGGGTTTAATGGATAGTAGTCATTGAACTGTTTCAACAAGCAGGATGCCAGCCCATTAGATTAGACATAGTGGGTTTAACAGATAGTAGTCATTGAACTGTTTCAACAAGCAGGATGCCAAGGGATAGTAGTCATTGAACTGTTTCAACAAGCAGGATGCCAGCCCATTAGAATAGACGTAGTGGGTTTAGAAATCTGTATAGGTAACTTACAAGTTGACATGAACCTGTAGTGAGACTGATAACTCTAGTTTGGCCAAGGAAGAAAAGTGCATTTAATAAGTTCATAATTAATGTTGAAATAAGAGGCAGGTGAGTGAGAAGGGAACCATAAGTTAAATCAAGTGGGCCCTTAAATTGGAAAGCTGGAGAAAACACTGATATACATAAAGTGCAAAGTAAAAGTTGTATTAGTGCCATAGCCTGTAAAGCTTACAACAATATGAATTAAAACCTAGTACCAACAAGGTGTCATATACTTATGCAAGTGTGTATAGTAGCCACCTCGATAAAAGATTCAAACTTTTTGTATCAGAGCAGAGTTTTGTTTTCAGAGTTACACAATATCAGCAAAGAATTACACTTTCTTTATGTAGCCAATATTTTCTAGACTGTTAAGAAATTATGATGATTTTATACAGGCAGATGGATGGGACACAGAGCCGTTTGTTCTCACAGAAAAGGATGATAAACTTTATGGCCGAGGTGCGACAGATGACAAGGTATGTATAGTATCACGATGTTTTGATTCCCCACACTTTGCTCTGGGGACTTAATCCCTCCACATTTGCTCCATGGTGGAGAGATAAATACCTAAAAGTTATCACATCACCAGTGGCAGCTTCATTATGGAGGGGATGGTCAACGTTACTGAATAACATTTTAACAGCTAAGGAATAAAAACCACAAGTGGAAAAACTGCAGCTGGGACATAAAAATTTAATGAGTGATTTACAATCATATTTAGAAACGTTTGATGGACTTCTTGTGCAATAATTTCACTCTTTTACATTATTATAACAATCCAAACAAAGTTGCACACTGACTTGATGAGAGGCGTTCCTTCTTGAGCTTCTCTTGAAAAGCATAAATTTATTTTATTGTTACAAATGAAAAGTAATCTTCTGAGATACGGACAATTAAATTCCAAATGACAACCGCTTCTGTTTAAGAAAATGTGAACCATGTGCTTAATCCTTTAATGGCAAGAATTCAGAAACTACATTCATATTGTTTTTTTTTTTCAAAGAAAATCTTTAACTGACAGTGTTTTTATTACCAGATGCTTGGTAAAATTTCTTATTTTTTTATTTTTTTTCAGTTAGATTGCCATTTTGTACAAGGTGTTGATTAAGTTTTACATACTAGGCATGAATTATTTTGAAGCTGTGACAATTCTTCTGCTGTGTACTTGTTTGACTCATTGATTTTAGGTTAAGGTCAGTCATAAAAAATTTGTGCTAAGGTTTGGGTTAAGGTCTTTTTTGCATATGTTTCTTCAATTCCTTGCTGGATTTTCTTCGTATTTTAAATGAATCATTATGAAGTTAGGTCAATTTATTCTTCAGTGTGGTTACTCAACCATTTGACCTTGGGGTCATGGTCATGTCTACAACACTGCTTAGATTATAGTTTTTACCTGTAAACAATTGTCTTGTTTGTGGATTTTTTGCAGGGCCCTGTGCTTGCCTGGTTGAACTGCCTGGAAGCTATGAAGGAATTGGGACAAGAAGTCCCTATAAACCTGAAGGTAAATATCAGTCTTTTATCATATAGACCATGATATATTACTTCACCATCTCCAGCATGTATTTGGCATTCATGATATGGCCTTACTATGGTTCAAGTCCTACTTGGTCAACAGGACACAAATTGTGTCCGCAAATGGAAAACACTCCAGCCCAGTTGATCTATCCTGTGGTGTTCCACAGGGGTCTGTTCTTGGACCTGTTCTCTTCATTCTATACACTCAGCCACTCTCAAGTGTCATAGATCATCATCCAGTGTCTCACCAATTGTTTGCTGATGACACCCAAATGTACAAATCTAGCCATCCAACTGAAGTTGAAGCTGCCATCCAAGGTATAGAGAGGTGCATTTCTGATGTGAAATCATGGATGACATGTAACAAGCTGCAGATGAACGATGATAAAACTGAAGCCATTCTGATTACAACACAAGACTTTCTCATTCACATCCTTTACCTCAGACAATAAATATCAGCAACACCAACATTAAATTTAGTCAGTATGAAACTTTCGACAGTACTCTCTCATTGCACCAACATGTCATGAACATATGCAAGGCTGCATATATTGAGCTGAGACGCATCAGCTCCATTCGCAAGTATCTTTCAGTTGATGCCACTAAAACACTTGTGTGTTCCTTAGTACTTTCAAGACTGGACTATTGTAACTCAATTCTGTCTGGTTCGTCTCAATATCTACTCCAGAAACTTCAAAAAGTTCAAAACACAGCTTCTCAAATCATCCTTAGAGTACCACGATCAGAGCACGCCTCCCCCCTGCTCTGTACCCTACACTGGCTATCCATTTGATCCAGAATTAAACACAAAATTTGTTCTCTGTGCTATGTTTCACTGACAGGCTCCAGTCCAACATACCTATCCGACCTCACCCATGTGTACACACCAGCAAGATACTTACGCTCCTCTTCTGACATTCGTATTCTCATTATTCCCACTATGAAAATGAAATCATATGGACAATGTTCTTTTGCATACCAGGGCCCAGCAACATGGAACGAATTGCCCACTGAACTTAGACACAAAGACACAGTGATCTCATTCAAGAGCGCTCTTAAAACTCACCTATTTCAACTGCAAGAACAGACTTAAAGACCTAATAATGTATCCTTATAATGTATCCTTACCTTAAATATTTACAGCATGTTTTCTGTTTCTAATTTTGTGGTGTTTGTTTTTATTTTTGTAATCATATCATTATATATGTTTTTTAAGTGTTGTCAAATGTTGTAAAGTGCTTAGAGCTTCTAAAGATTAGGTGCTATACAAAGTCATCATTATTATTTATATAATGATTTGATTATGATGAAATAATAGGTGAAATCTGAACAAATAAAATATGAATGTTTGTATTTGAAAAGGAAATTTGCTTTGGATCATGGAAACACGTATTTATTTTGGTGTCTTCTGATTGGATATTATAATTTGGGTAGTGCAACTTACTGCATTTTTAATTATAGTGGGTATATATAAATATGTTCTTAAATTACAGAAAACCAATGACTTTAATTTACACTGTCAAGATATATCTAACACATTGGTTAGGTGTTTTGTCTTTACCTCATCTGAATAGAGCCACAGAGGTTTCTATAAATTTGGACAGTGAAAAACCAAAACATTTTTATAAAAAAAGAATTTAATCAGAATAACTAATTGGCATATTTAGGATGTCATGGGATTTAGGCATTGCTTGTTATGTAAAAGTGCTGATAAAAACAATGACATTTCTTTCGTTCATTCAGTAATGACCATAATTATATGGATTTATAGCAATTTTTCTCCACTTTCTTAGTGACACAAAAACTACACTGACATGATAAACAATTGAATATTCAAGCACAACACACTGTATATTTATTTATCCAGTTATAAACAGTTAATGCACACACACACACACACGCACGCACATTTGTTAGGAAATTATTTACTGACCCAAAGCAAATCTTCTCCCTAAACTTTTAACCAGCTTGAGCCCAGTCCAAAATCACCAATACAGTTGGATCATAAACTTGCTTTTCCTTTACATCCTTTTATCTGTTGCTTTTGCCATTGAAACTTGTATGCAGTTTTAACATGTCAAAAATCAAAATCTATGTATTTCCATTTTCTCCACAGGTAATATCATTAGTAACGGTCGTCTTGTTCATGATTCAGAAGGAGTACAGAATGCTCATTTTGGAATAACAGCAGATGGATACCTTTTCTTTGGGTATATTTTTGTTTTACTTCTATTCTTGCCTCCATCTAATGGTCCATGCTGCAGCAAGTTGTAACATCAATTTTCTTCTCATCACTAAAGCCTGGGTATTATTTTTACAAATTTGTTACCATCATAGGTTTATACACCAGGAGTAATTTATTGTATTGAACATTTTTTCTGACACTTTTGCTTGTACAATTGTAAATGTTGCAAGGTACCTTTGTCTTGGGGTACTCGTCACCGCTAGTAATGTAGTTTATAGTGACCTATTTTTTATACATCATTGATATGTTTAGGTTTTGCATTTAGCTCAGTTTGTCAGAAACTTGCATATGCAGTGATTAAACTTGATGGATGCAATTAACATTGCAGATACTTGTACAAGTTGGTTATGTCAACAGATTACTATACATGTACTGTATGTACTCACTTACAAGGGGAGTCCAACTGTGTACAGCATAGACCCTGAGCTGACAACACATAATGTGCCAGCAGATCAGGGTCAGTGTTGTTTGTGCTGCTGATAACTCATAACATACTGCATGGACCCAGATCTTGGTTTTAGACCCGAAAGCCTAAGTTCAAAACCTGACCCAAAGATTATATCATATTCTCACTCCAAAACTTGGACTTGGTTACATAGAATAAACTATGTGCTCAAAACCCTAATGTCTGGTTGGTCAAAGGAGAACCAGATATCACAATTTTTGCGTCTGAGTATGAGAATTTTATGATTGGGGGTGGGCCTGGAGATCAATCAGGAAACTTTATGGAAACCTACAGAATTCTGGTGAATATAACATATATTTTAGGTTGCATGATTGTTTATTTACACTGATTTATAAGTAATTGCACAAAAAAATCTATCTAATGAATGAACAAATCATACATAATATTTGCAACCCGCAACTTTGTTTTCTTCTTTAAATCTCCACTATATTTAGAACAGTATCCCAATTTTTCAAAGCCGTCATGGGCTGGGTTAAATAGAATAAACTATGTGCTCTCTTATATGTCATAAGAAGTGATTCATGGAGGGAGAAGCCTGGTGATTCATGGTTAGTATGCTAGATTTGTGACCAAACGGGTGCAGGTTCGAATTGTGTGAACTGATAAGCCCAGATTGGTATGTCCTTGGGCAAGGAAATTTACTCAACTTGCCTTGGCATTAAATTCATGTTATTATTCTGTGCTGTAAAACACCAAACCGGGCAACCAAACAAATTCATTTTTCAGAGCAGGGCAGGGTTCTCAGTAGATTTCAAAACCAAAGAGTCATTTGTCCTTTGACACCAAAGTCTGGAAAGTTAAAATGAAAATTTTATGATTCATTTGTTTTTGAGTCATGTGCTCATAGCTGGGGTTGCTCTGTATTCATGGAGAAAACTGATACCTAAGGTTTGTTACAAATTTAGGAGATTTATTCTCCTTTTCATAAAAATTGTTTCTTGGAATCTGAGGGTTGGAATGATTATAACTGGCAGGTCATTTATGAGCCTGAGACAGAAAGGAGTTATACTTCTTTGAGCCATTGTGATTAATTAATATGACTTAAGCAAAAAAGGTATATTCAGTATAAAGAGTTTTTATAAAAGCCAGAAGCATTTTTGTATCCTTCACAGGATCACAGACTGGCAACCACTGATGACATTGATTGTGATTATTAAGTTTCACACTTGACTGGCTCATCATAGGTTTCTCCTTGAATCACTTTATTTTGCAAAGAATGGAGAATGTCTTCATATGATTAGAATGTGGCAATGACAAAACAACCATGCTTTGCCAGCAAGAATGTTCACACTTCAGATTTCTTGTGGGTGGGTGTGTAAGTCTGCTGATTGCTCTTCATTACTACTCCAATCTAAGTTCATCTTGAGGAGAAAGTTCTTGAGTTGGACATTAGCCTGAGGTTTTTATTTTTTTCCCTAATCATTATCAGAAAGCTTATGTTTCAGCATTTTGACATGAATTGAACTATAACATATGTCAACTGCCATTAAATATTCCTTGAAAAAGATCTTTAACAATCCAATAACAATGAAACAATTTTAAAAAATCAAAATACCAACTTAAATGTTTCTACTGAAACACTTTTTTGGTTGATCTCTCATTTTTATTTCACTTCTGCCAAAAATCAGCAAATTTTTATGAAAAGACCTGAAAGCCATTACCAGCTTAGATCCCTTTTCGACTTATAATACCCTCATAAAACATACCACATTCAACCTTAAACTCTAAAGATTACAACAGAAAGGTAATCGATTAGCAGTTTGTTGTGTACACAGGTTAACCTTCGAAATCTGATTACTCAGCCATACATACCGTAATTGCACCTGTATAAGATTCCCAGTCCTCACTGGTTTCTATAATGTGGGGATATAATGCACAAATATACTGATTTTTTTTTATCTTAAAATAATAATAAGAAGAAGAATAATAATAAAAAGAAGAATGTTTTACTTTTTCAGAAGCGGTAAGGTAAATTCAGCTATAAACCGTATGCATAGTAGACAACTTTTGAAACAGTATTTTTATTTTACTGCCAGTAGAGTCACATGTAATTTTGAGGGGAAGGGAGATGGGCGAATATTACCCCAGAGGGGGAGGGAGATGGGTGAATATTACCCCAGAAGGATTTAGTTTTAGAATAAACCTGATTTATGGTGAAATTTACTTTAAATTAAATTTATAGTGTCAAGATAACTGAACATTTTGATTTTTCACAAAATTGTGAGAATTTTATGACAAATATTTTACCTAATTTTAAATTTTAATTGTAATTTTAATTTTGCATACAATCTCAACTTTATATGTCTTTCACAGGTACCTATCAGAGATTGACCTGGTGGCTCATGATTTTCTCCAGCTGGTGGGTGGAGTTATATGGATACTCCGAGATGGAGAAGTCTACATTGATGAGAGTTTGAAAATTGAATGCTCTGAGACTGAGGAAACGGGAACTTTGGAGGATTTTGCCTCTGTTTTATCAGCCCGTACCATTGTTGGCCATGACAGCGATGGGCGGTTAATCATTGCTCAGGTGGATGGAAAAACTTTTAAACGTGGGTTGGTATTTAATATGCTGAAAAAATGCAATGAAAGAAATCACTGAATTAGTGATTAGTGTTTTCTCAATGTTGTTAAGTTCCTCCTGAAGGCCAGATTTTGTTCAGTTTTCTTTGGCATAAAGCAACTGATATTACAGTGATCCTTTATTATAAAACCCCACAAGAAACTGCTGTCCCCTATTACAGTATTTCAGATCATCTTTTGTGCTTGTGAGCCACTTGACAAATTTTGGAGAGATTTCAGAACTATATACCTGGTTGCAAATTGAGGTTGGAATTCCTGAAAATTTGCATGGAAAATCACAGGAAATGTTTATATTTAATTCTGTAACCCTGCATGCTATATTTATGCATCATGAGATTGTACCCTACTTCCATGTTCTGAACCCTCAACATCAGGTATGATACACCAGATGAGTGGCATTGCAGAAAAGTAGACAGATGTAGCTCTACAATGATACCTAATAATATATTTTTTTTTTACTCGCATTATAAAATACAGTGGGAAAAATGTAATTTTTGAGACTGAATTTTTTTTTTTAGGCCAAAATTTACCAGTTGTCAGAACTGTAGTTTGTGTCTGGATTTTAGGCTATTCGGCTTGAGATCTAAAGCAGACCAATCTGAACAGCACACAGACAGGTCAACCTCTGCAAAGGGTTGAAGAAGTTTCAGTAAAAAGGTTCCAGGATATGAAAATAATGGGTCCAGTAGTCAAAAAAAAAGTACAATTTCAACTTTTATGCACATGCATGAACAAAACAGCCAATCCAAAACAGTGTCCTTAATAAAACTAGGCATCCAGATAAACAAAAATCTCTCTGAAGCAGATGCATTTGGATATATTCAGAAGAACCCCTCCCCCAAATATGTTTCCTACCCGATTTCATGCAAAAATGACAAGAATCTCCAGGGGTTAATGAGCTAAGTGTAAATTTTATTTTCATTGGCATACATGATGCAGTATATGGTCATGTAGTCACTATTATATGTGTGAATTTTTAAATACACTATCATGTAAACATTTATTTGCCTTGTACATTTTTATTTTGTGTCAGTGTTTTCTCAGTTTCAGTTTAAGATTCAATTTAAGATTGAAAAAAAATAATCAAGCAGTGATTTTTATGGGATGATCTTTCTAGCATCATTCACCATCCATCATTGCCTATCCATTTGCACAAGTTTGTTATTGCTGCTTCTCCTAAACTATGTGGACAATTGCCATTTTACACACTCATCCTATGGTTTGACCCCGCTATAACACAGTAGTTGGGAGCCATAGAACCCGACTGTGTTATAGACCGAACCGTGTTATAAGCAACCAGGTCAGTTAACAGAAGAAAATGATGCATGTACCCGAAAAAATGTGCGGGTGGGTGGGTGGGTAGGTAATAAATGCGGGCACAAAAATACGTGCTTCATTGGCACAGTTTTTATCTTAAATCGATGCATATTAAATGAGAAATACACCTTTAGTGAAAACAGGGAAGGCATATATAATATTTTACTTTATTCAGAGAACCACGCATTGGTATATATACGTGTATACTATTTATATATACATGTCTAATGCATAGCAACGAATAAAGTATCAACACCGTGTACTCACCCGCGAATCACGTCACATACATTGAATCCACAATACAAGTAATTCCATCGAAAATATGTACACACAGAGATTTAAAATATTCAATAATTTTGTCACAGGTCATATAGGTCTGAATTCAGCAGAAAAAAATAGCACAATCACGTAACGAATGATGAAGCACATTTACTTTTTAAGTACGTCTGAAGTCGGTAAAAGTTTACGTTTTAAGCACCGTTGGTAGAGTTCCTAAGCATAAACTTTTTTCCTATAAAAAGGGAACTTTCATGGCACAGTAAAAATGTTCCATTCACATTGGAAAATGAAACAATCCATCAGATTCCATTGCTTTTATTTAAGTTCGGTAATGGCTTCCTTTGAAGAAAAGTTCTTTGTTTTTATTGAAGATTGTAGTCGGCTTTCTTTGATGAAGGGTGCATGCATTATTGAAGTCACCACTAAAGGACAGCTTTGGAGAACCAAAGAAATGCCCATTTCTTATTGTGGCGGCAACATAAAAAAATTGTATTGCATGATTGAGATTGATTTTTTTTCCCATTTGCTTAGTACATTTTCATAACAATTGGTGCTTCAAAGGTAATGTTTTCTTTGAAATTTCAGCTACTATTTTATCTGGGTACATTTTTTTTTTAAAAATGAATTGGCCGTCGTATGGTCAATTGTAGTTACTGTTCCTCCCTGCCTATTGAATAGACAAGTGAGAGTTTTTTGGGGTTTTTTGGGTTTTTTTTACATTTATGGTAGTGGAGTGATGCTGCCTTCCATGCATGCATCAGAAATTTAAAGAAAGGGTCAATCGACGATAGAGATGCAGGTGTTCTGGTCTGATGACAGGGATTACTACAGAAAACGTGAATGTTCTGAAGGATTTAATTCTGAGTGAAAAAAAGAGGAATTTTACCTACCATCCACATAAAAATGTCAGTCTATGTAAATATATTAATTACTAGCGAGCGGCTGAAAATCCGACGAATATAGATTATGAGATAATGCCTCGTCCAGTTGATCTCCGCTGCCAGAAATGTAAATTTGAAAAAAGTGGATATCTCAAAACATACAGTACTCATGCTAGATGTCAACATAAGCGGACTATGATATAACAAGGCACTGTTAAGATGGTTTGTCAATATGGACAAAGAATTTGTTTATGTAACAGTAGATAAATTTCAGTGCATTTTAAATCAACTTTATGGCTTCCTTTCATGGCACCTCTGAATTTCTCCACTCCAAACCAATGGTTGTATATACAAGTTTAAACAGCCAATAATGTCGCCAATAAAACAATCGCCAAATGGTCAATGTTCTCTTTAAGGTGCGCGGCTGCGCAGCTCATTAGAAAATGCTGTGCAGCAGTTTCAAAATTCCACGCACAAGTTTTGGTAGCAAATACATATGTCGCGCAGCAGTTTCAAAATTCCGTGCACACAGGAAAAATATTAGAGGGAACGTTGCAGATGGTATATTTTGCCACCAATAAGGGGGCAAAAAAATCGCAATTTGCAACATTGGCAAAGCCCTGCGTGATTCCAGAAAAAATTTTTACACATTATTTTTTGTACTTTTAAGAAGAAAACACTATTTTTTCATGTATGAGAAAACTGCATATAAAATTTCAGTAGCCACGCCACGATCATCTTGTATTATTCATACGTGATCTCTTCCCTAAAATGATAATAAACTTTTTTTTTTTTTGTACTTTTAAGAAAGAAATTTATTTTTTTCATGTACGAGAAAAATACATGTATATGAAATTTCGGGAGCCACACCATGACCGTGTTATATCCGAATTCGTGTTATAACCGAGCGCGCTATAGCTGGGTCACACTGTACTAGCATAGCAGCCATCTTGAAAATCTTGTTATCTAATGGATGGTCATATCAACATTGGGTTTTGCCTAAAGGACTTCTTATGATGTCTATTTGATCCTAAACGAAAATGGAGTCTATCTGATGTCCAATATTGTCTTAATTGATCATGATATCAGCATGGGGTTCTCACTGAGAGTCTTCTTATGCTTACTAGTTGGTCCTATTTGACACACCGCTCCGGTGGCCAAAGTGGTTAGAGTTTTAGCCTGAGATGCAGAAGGTCATGGATTTGAATCCCCAGCCAAGTCATACCAAAGATATAATAAAATGGTACTGGCATCTGCCTCACTTGGTGCTTAGCATTAAGAGGTTAGTGTCAGGACTGGTCAGCCTGATGTCAGAATTAAGAGGTTACTGTTAGGACTGGTCAGCCTGGTGTCAGGATAATGTGATTTGGTGAGACATGATGCTACATGTCTGCAGCATGATGCCCTAGTGCTGGACATCACTATAAACTGCCACTCTGCAGACATTGTAGCGATATGACTAAACTTGTTAAAGCTACATAAAAAATCCAACACAGACACATACTCCTAATTAACATTGATGAAGATCTGCCATCCACTGTGACTACCATGGTAGCCATCTTGAAAATCTTGTTATCTCGACTTTTCCGTTAATTAAAAGTTATATTGACATGGGGTTTTCACCAGAAGATTTCTTTTGATGTCTAGTTGGTCCTGTATAGAAATGGTTTCCAATCTGATGTCTAATATGGCTACCACACTGGCCCTCCTGAAAATCATGCTGTCATTATTCCTCAATAGATGGTCCTATCAACATATTGGGGTTTCACTCAAGGAAAATTGAGCCTATCTGGTGTCCAGCATGGCCACCATGGTAGTTATCTTGAAAATCTTGGTATTGCTACTCCTTCTGAACAGATAGTTATATTGACATTGGGTTTTCACCCAAAGACTTCCTATAATGTCTAGTTGGTCCTGAATAAAAATGGTGACGATGATGATGTTCGTCCTTCGGTCTCGAAGACGACCATGACTTCAGATCTGGGCTGGTCTGTGAGTGCGCAGATGGCTGGTGAGGCAAATCTGCACTTCAAAGAGTCTAGGGCAATGAGGGCAGGGAATTGCCGGGGCTGGATGGACTGAAGGTCGGCGCTGGCTCTGCTCTTCCTCTGCTGGCGTTTCTGCTTGGCCTCGTTGATCCAGTGCTCTTCAAATGCAGCTGCGCCTGAGTTGATCTGGTGATGCCAGGCAGCGCGGTCTTCGGCAAGCTGCTCCCAGCTGTCTGGGTCAATGCCACAGGACTTCATGGAGGCTTTGAGCGTGTCCTTGAACCATTTCTTTTGGCCTACTCGGGAACGCTTGCCTTCAGCGAGTTCCCCATAGAACAGTCTCTTTGGGAGGCGCTCATCAGGCATATGGCAAACATGACCAGCCCAGCGGAGTTGTGACCTTCTGAGCATGGCATAGACGCTTGTCATCTCTGCTCTCTGGAGGACTTCTGTGTCAGGAGTCTTGTCCTGCCGTTTGATGTGGAGCAGTTTTCTGAGGCAGCGCATGTGGAAGGAGTTCAGCTGTTTTGCATGGCGACTGTACACCGTCCATGTCTCACAGGCGTACAAGAGGGAGAGCACGGTACACCTTGAGCTTGGTTGGCAGGCTGATTCCTCTTCTGTTCCACACAGTATTGTGGAGTCTGCTGAAGGCTGCACTTGCACAAGCAATCCTGAGAGTGACCTCTTCATCGATGGAGACTGTGCGCGACAAGGTGCTGCCAAGGTAGATGAACTTGTCAGCAACAGCGAGCTTCTGTCCATCGACAGTAATGCTGGGTTCGGTGTAGGGGACTATGGGTGCAGGCTGGTACATGATTTCGGTCTTCTTCGTACTTATTGTGAGTCCGAAGCCTGTGCAGGCTTTGGAGAACCGATCCATACTTTCTTGCATGTCAGACTGAGTACCAGCATTCAAAGCGCAGTTGTCAGCAAAGAGGAAGTCGCGGATGGTGTCTTCCTGGACTTTGGTCTTAGCCTGCAGTCTTCTCAGGTTGAAGATGTTCCCATCAGTCCTGAACCAGATGTTGATGCCAATGTCACCCTCACGGAAAGCATCGGTCAGCATCGCTGTGAACATCATGCTGAACAGGGTCGGGGCAAGAACGCAGCCCTGCTTGACACCATTTGTCACTGGAAAGGGCAGGGAGAACTCTCCATCATCCTGTACCTTGGCGAGCATGCCATCGTGGAACAGTCTGACCATGGTGATAAACTTCTCAGGGCATCCGAACTTTGCCATGATCCTCCACAGACCTTCACAACTCACAGTGTCAAAAGCCTTTGTGAGGTCCACAAAAGTGGTGTAGAGGCTGACGTTCTGCTCTTGGCATTTCTCCTGGAGTTGCCTGGTTGCGAAGATCATGTCCACGGTGCCCCGATCCTGCCTGAAGCCACACTGACTCTCTGGTAGCAAGCCTTGCTCCAAGTGGACGGTCAGTCGATTTAGCAGAATTCTGGCCAGTATCTTCCCTGCGATGGATAATAGGGAGATGCCACGATGGTTGTCGCATGCTTGACGGTTCCCCTTCCGCTTGTAGAGGTGGACAATAGAGGCGTCTTTGAACTCCTGTGGAATCTTCTCCTAGTTCCACACAGACTGGAAGAGGTCAGTAAGCTTCTGCGTCAGTCGGGGACTACCAGCTGCGTAGACTTTCGCTGGGATGGAGTCAGAACCCGGGGCTTTGCCACTGGATAGACTTTTAATTCCTTCTCTACTTCTGTGAAACTTGGCGAATCCGAGAGGGAAGCGTTGGTTAGGACCTGGGGCAGGCGAGCGATGGCTTCAGCGTTGATGGAGGAAGGACGGTTGAGGACACTGTCGAAGTGTTCTGCCCAGCGCTTGAGAATCTCTTCCTTATCAGTGATCAACGTGTTCCCATCTGCACTGAGGAGGGGGGAAGATCCTGATTTAGTGGGACCGTAGATTGTCTTGAGCACCTCGTAGAACCTCTTCATGTCATTGCGGTCTGCATACGACTGGATCTCGTCCGCCTTCTTGCTCAGCCATGTGTCCTGCATCTGTCGGAGCTCTCTCTGCACTGTTCTTCTGATATTGGCGAATGCAGGTTTCTTAGATGTGGAGCTCGGGTCATTTAGCAGCGCTCTGTGTGTGCGGTGTTTTTCGTCGAGCAGTTCTTGAATGCGATCATCGTTATCATCAAACCAGTCCTGGTGCTTGCGCGTGGTAGGGCCTACCACATCGGCGGCGGTGGAGTAGACAACATCCCGAAGGGACGCCCAATCAGACTCTACATCATGCGAGCCTAGAGTGATGGCTTTCAGCTTGTTGTCTAGTTCGTCTGCAAGGGACTGCTTCACTGAATCGTTTTTCAGCTTGGAGACATTCAGTTGCTTCAGCGTCTTGCTTCCTTGAGGACGTCTAGGAGGCTGTATCCTGATGTTAAGTTTGGAGATGATCAGCCTATGGTCAGTCCAGCACTCGGCTCCACACATAGCCTTCGTCACTCTGACGTCCTGCCTGTCTTTCTGTCACACTATGACGTAGTCGAGCAGATGCCAGTGCTTGGAGCGTGGGTGCATCCATGACATCTTGTTGCGAAGTGGTAGGCGGAAGACAGAGTTAGTGATGAGCAGTTCGTGCACTGCCCAAGTTTCCAGCAGTAGGAGGCCATTGCTGTTACAGCTGCCAATCCCATTTTTTCCCAGCACTCCTTCCCATGAGGTGTGACCTGCGCCAACCCGGGCGTTAAAGTCACCAAGGATGATGAGTTTATCTGTTCTGGGCATGGCAGCAATAATGGATCTCAGTTCATCGTAGAACTTGTCCTTGATCTCATCAGGGTTTGTCAGTGTTGGGGCATAGGCGCTGACTAGTGTGGCATATTGCTTTCTTGGGAGCGGCAGTTGAATGGTCATCAGACGATCGTTGATGCCTTTAGGTGGGCCGACTGTCTTGTTGACCAGGTTGGACTTGATGGCAAACCCAACTCCAGCCTCGTGACGTTCTTCCACGCTGCGTCCAATCCAAAAGAAGGTGTAGCCTGCATTTACCTCTGACAGTTGACCTTCGTCAGCAAATCGGGTCTCGCTGAGTGCTGCGATCTGGACTTTGCACCTGTTCAGCTCTCTGGCAATCAAAGCAGTCCGTCTTTCAGGCCTTTCAGTCCCGGCACGATCTATGAGTGTGCGCACGTTCCATGCGTCTAAGGTGAGAGTTGTCACCTTGATCTGTTTCTTTGTTTTCTTACCTCTGGAGTGGGATCCCCACCAGCCGCGGTAAGCTGGCCAGGGTAAGATGAAGTAGACAATGTTTAGGACACCTTTTCTAGCCCCTTCCTCTTGCTGTGGAGGCGAGCAGTGTAGTCCTGAAGAGGGCTGCTCGGACGCTCAGGTGGCTGCCGAACTCCCATGCTACTTCAGTCACAGGAAGACGACCCTATTTCTTGAGCCGCCTGCGTGCAGGGTTGTTACTACGGCTGCCAGTGAATCCACACCTGCCACTTCGCCACTTCCCCCTCGCCACAGGACTTGGAGGATGATAGAATGGGATAATGATCTGGTGAAGTCATGACCTGCGCGTGAGAATTGGATTTCAGTGAGGAGGAGTTGCGCACGCGTCGACCTCACTCTCTCGTCTCTGCATATCTGGGTCCAGTGGCAAGACAGAGTCGAGACGGCTGGAGATAGGGGGGATGCAGTGGATGGCCAGCAGTGTCTAATGGTGTCTCACTGTGCCCTAGCCGCGTTCCACATCTCTTGCTGTAACCGCCTTTCTGCCCATTGACCAGCTGGTGGTTCCTCCACGCAGTCCGCCGGGTCCAGTCTTAACATGCTTAGGTAGACAAACCTAGATCACCAAGGGTTTAAGACCCGACGGCTACCCTCATGCTGGTTTAGCCGGCCAGTCGAAGCCGTTGCCCATGGTGTGGCCGCTGCACATGCTACAGCTACTGGGAGCCACAGGTGAGAGTTGAGTGACAGGTGGGGACCAAAGGTGGACTAGCTACCCCATGGGAGTACGACTGCTACCCCGCCAGAGGTACTACCCCTCCCTGAACACCCCATACACCACACTGATCTGCTGATCTGATGTCTAGTTTGACTGCAACAGTGACCATCTTGAACCTGCCTTTTAACCATTTCACTTCATTATGTGTTAAATACATACTTGATTGACATTTGGTCGTTGAACCATTCCATACAAACACGTGGGTCTCATTCTGTCTGAGAAATAATGTTTCTGTTTATTACTGCTTCACAGTTTAGGGGTAAGAATTGATCATTGGTTAAGATGAGCAATAAATAGATATTATTGAACAATTCCCATGAGATCATTAGTGGAATATCAAAGTCTTGGTCATAAAAATGGATTATTTGTAAATGAATACAATACAAGCATCAAGTTGACCAGGATTGTCAAATCCATAAACTCATTGCATTATTAAAATATGTTATGTATTGGCTGAACCAGTAAATTATTAAAAATAGATGACAATGTTGGCCGTGCTGTTTTGTTACATTAAAACAGTCATTAAATCGAAAAATTCCTGAGTGGAAGGAAGGATTCAGTGTTGTATAAAGAGGGCCTCTGATCATAAAAACAGGTGTGTCAAATGAAAAAATTATGCAGCAAATGAAGATAAAAGAGCATTAAAGCTGTTTTTAGACTGACTACATAATGCTGGCTTACTGAATAGAATGCACTTCTTGCCAAAGAAGCATCAAACAGTTGAATTGGTTGATTAGCTTCAGCTTTAATCAAAAGCACATGGTCAATGATAATTGAAAGAAAAGATCAAGAATGGATGAAATCTGAAGTGAAAACTCTTTTGCGTCTCTTTTCACAGCACTGTAGCCTCAGGTTTTCCAATTTATATCTGTATAGTTAGATGATTCTACTCTATCGCATATCAATACAAGATGTGAAGATGTTAAGACTTGATACAAAATGATACGTATACAAGTTACTTTGAAGTTCAGCAGTCATTGCACTCAATTTTGTCAGTAAAAAGCAAAATATTGACAGCACCCACTCCTTTCTGTAAATAAACACAATGACTTACTTGATCAAAATCAAACCCCACCCTGATACACACACCATTTTTATGCTGTTTTTATCCCTTCTGCATGTTCAGCCACTGATAGCATCAACATAAAGGAGACATTCTTGTTTTGTGTCTTGTCCATCTTGTGTATCATGTATTTCTTGTCCAGGGTAAACAATACCCATCTGTCTGGCCATTAAGAAAATGAAAAAATGTGACCAAAAAAACAATACCCATCTGTCTGGCCATTAAGAAAATGAAAAAATGTGACCAAAAAAACAATACCCATCTGTCTGGCCATTAAGAAAATGAAAAAATGTGACCAAAAAAACAATACCCATCTGTCTGGCCATTAAGAAAATGAAAAAATGTGACCAAAAAAACAATACCCATCTGTCTGGCCATTAAGAAAATGAAAAAATGTGACCAAAAAAACAATACCCATCTGTCTGGCCATTAAGAAAATGAAAAAATGTGACCTGTGGTCATGGAAGTTATTTGGCATCTACAGGATGCCCTAGATAAGACTTTTCTTACAAATTTCACTATTTCTTCTTTTTTGAAGATAACACGATAATACCTTCCAAATTTAAGCAAAGTCATGAATTGTTTTTAAAGCAATAGAGTAATACAAAAAGAAGTGTGTTGTGACCAAGATGAATCTTGCATCTGTTCAAATGGAGCAGCTTAAAATAGCAGAAAAGGTTGAATTAGAATCACCAGTGACTTGCAGGTACACTGTTCTGAAGTATTTTTATTCTCTCTCAAGGATTTGAAATGGCATATGAATAGACATGTCTAGTTTTGCTTGCAGTCTGCACACTAGAAATATGACCAGTACATCAATATATCTGAAATGGCCCAACTGCACCATCAACGGTCCTTATAATGGCCCCACCACATCATTGACAGTCCTTATAATGGCCCCATCGCACCATTGACAGTCCATATAATGGCCCCATTGCACCATTGATGGTCCTTATAATGGCCCCACTGCACCATTGTCAGTCCTTATAAAGATGACAAGACCTTCAGGTTGATACAGGTATTGCTGATGGATCGTATCATAGGTTGTGTATTGTGATTCATCTTGATGCATGGCATAGGCATGAGATTTCACCTCATTTTGTGACTCTTTTGTTGGGTTACTTGGGTGGGGGGGGTCAAATGAGCCCTTTTTTGATCTGGTGTGAGCCCACTTTTTGATCTGGTGCGGACCTTGGGTCTCACACTTTACATTTATGGAATGAAAACTACTATAAGGATTGTCTTGTGGAACAGCTGTCAGTACAAGGCTTTCTCACTTATAATGCAGTTCACTCGAAGATTTATGAAGTGGATCCACTGCACTGTATGTGTAACCAACACTATCATGTCTAAAGCAGTAGCTGGTATCCATTTTTCAAGGTTTTTTTTTTTTTGGTTTTCTTGTTTTCTTCAACTTATATGCTTAAGCATGGATAAATATAGGTTTCACTTTTTTCCTGGTAGCAATGATTGCATCATTGACAACAGTAGTGGTATCAAAAGGATTTTATATTAAAAGTTCGTGTACAATGCACATGTGTTTGTTTAGCAGTTATGAGTATTATGAATAACTGTAAATATGAAGTCAAGTGCAATAGTCAAAGCCAGTTATGTCAAGTCCATTCTTTCCTTATTTAACAAGTGCAGAGCTGGAAAAATTCATTGTGTAGCAAGGCAGGCCCAGTCCAAAATTTCACTGGGCAGGTAATTTTCTGATATTAGCCCAAAATTAAATAAAAACATGATATACATTTTAGGTTTTTGTGCATTGCCATGAAAATCCCAGTTTTACAGGCAAAGTTTAGTTTTTATCAGATAATGCATCTGGTTCAAAAGTCATCTCATTTTCTTCTCTCTTTATTCCTTTTAGAGCTACCCTTCATTCTGCTGCCAAAATTCTTAAGGACTATGGGGTGGTAAATGCTATAAACCTGGATGGAGGTGGATCAGCAACATCAATAATCAATAATACTCTAGTTAATTACCCGTCTGATACATGGTAAGTTACTCTTGTTAAATAATGTTGGTCTGATATATTGTAAGTCACTCTTGTTAAATAATGTCAATCTGATATATTGTACATTATTCTCATTAAAATATATGGTCAGCTACTCTCATTAAATATTGTTGGCCTGATAGATGGTAAGTCACTCTTGTTGAATAATGTCATTCTGATACATGACAAGTCACTCATGTTAAATAATGTCAGACTGATATATGGCAAGCCACTCTTGTTAAATGTCAGTCTGATATATGCCAAGTCACTCTTGTTGAATAATGTCAGTCTGATACATGTCAAGTCACTCTTGTTGAATAATGTCAGACTGATATATAGCTAGCCACTCTTGTTAAATAATGTCAGTCTGATATGTGTTAAGTCACTCTTGTCAAATAATATTAGTCTGATGTGGTATGTCACTCTTGCCAAATAGTGTCAGTCTGATATGTGATAAGTCACTCTTGTTGAATAATGTCAGTCTGATATATGATAAGTTAATAATGTCAGTCTGATACATGGTGACTCACTTGGTTAAATAATGCTAGTCACAAAATGTTTCTAAACATTTAATTGTTACAATTTTCTCAAGGAAATGGACTTTGCCAAAACATGTTTAACAGTAAAGACTGTAAAACATAATAATGTAAACATAAATGTTTATGTGTATTTAATTTTCTGAGATTATTAAGGAAATGGAGTTTGCCAAAATCTGTTTTTAGTAAAGATTGTGGAGTTTGATGGTATATACATCTAGCTGAACAAGATTTACATCAAGAATATGATCCAGTCACTTGAGTAACAGAAATTAAATAACTAAAAATATTGTGATATACTGTATCATATTTTATTTGAGCACATATATAACAAGCCAGACTGAAAAGGATAGATCCTGATATGTTTTCGTACAACACATCAGCCGGGTCTTTGGTGCTTTCATTTTGTTGCTTGTTATCTACCAGCAATTGCAGCTGACTGTTTATCAAATGCTTGTATGACAGGAAACCACTGTAAACTGGATTCAGCCCATTCTGAATTGTACCCCATCTTTCTCCTTTGAATAGTTCCTCAGTCCCATTACATTAGGATATAGTCCACTCTTCTGTTTTATAAGGCAGACAAATATCCTCCATGCAATGCTGGTTTGGGATGCCATTGCACATTCTTCAGCTTTGGATTTGACCTCCTTGGCACCTTTTGGAGTCAACAGAGACACATAGCAATAGCCACACTTGGGAGATGACAGCAAGGGCTGCTCATCATACCATGATACGACATGTCTGCGATCTACATCGCTCAAACCTTGACCTTCTCTGGACAACCCTGTTTGGGTTACCATTGCTTTGGAGGAAGAATAGGGGAAGTTCCAAGGCAGGCAGCTCAGGAACTGACCCTCCCCACCTCTCTACTGAACCCAAACAGGTGAGTGGAACCAATCAACCCCACTAGTGTGAAGAGATGTTAAGCAGCCTCAGGACAGGGGATCTTATAAGGCACATGTGCACTAATATTGATCCCTAGGAAGTTGTCATTCAGAGGGGATAAAAAACCAAATTTTGAGCTCACTGGATCTCCCTACACTCAGAATGGGGAGGGGGTGATCCAGGTCATTCAGAGGGGCTTCGGGTTCATTCATCAACAACCCCCTCCCCTCTCTTCCTCTCCCTCTTCACGAATGCACCCTCAGATCAGGAGAATGACTTTCTACAACAGGAGATATTGTTGCTCATTAAGAAAACAGCAGGCGGTGGAGCTTGTGCAAAAACCACAATCCCCAGGGTTTTATTCAAGGCTGTTTCTTTATCAGAAAGCAAACAGCAAGTTGAGACCCATCATCACCTTGAGTCACCTCAACCAGTTCATTATGCCTCCAGTATTCAAGATGGTGACGCCAAGTTCAATCTGCCTCTCCGTTCAATGGGATGAGTATGCCGTTAGTCTCGATCTTACCGATGTATATTTTCACATCCCTATCCACCCTTTATCATGAACATTTTCTTGGTTTTGCTTACTGCAACACCCCGTTTCACTTCAGAGTTTTCCCTTTGGCCTCAACATCAGCCTTTGGCCTTCTACCGAGATTATGGATTACGTCATCACCCTGTTCTGATCAACGTCATCTACAATGACAGCAGCGATACCTGGATGTAATCTTCCAAAACTTATGGTAAGTTCTATTTAGCTCCAAGGCAGGAACAATCTCTTCTCTCATTTAGATCATCCAGGCTTTCTAGTGAACTGGGAAAGTTGGACTTTCTTCCATCCCAAAATTTTGTCCATCTGGGTATTGAATTTTTAACCAACTGGAATCTGATGCAACTTCCTTGTGTTCACGTAGTCAGTATCGTCAAACTTGTCAAGTCAGTTTTCAGCAGGATAGGGATTTGAGCAAGAGAGTTTTTGCAACTCCCTGGTTTATTCAGAGCAGCAGCAGTCTTAATCTTCTTCAACCCTCTGTTTTATGTGGACATTGTAAGCACAATGGCACCACTTTTTTAAGTCCCCTCGATCAAACAGTCATTATCACACCCAACATGCGATCATTCCTGCATCGGTGGTGCAGCCCAGGTTAGTTAACCATGGGAATTACACTGGAGAAGCCCCAAGCAGAAATAATAGTATATACCAACGCCAGTGCACACAGTTGGGGTACCCACCTGTTGCCAGCTTTCACTAGCGTCAGCAGCATGTGTGAGCCAAGAGAATGGTCTCTACACATTAACATCCTAGAAATGAAGGCTGTCATCAACACCTATAATTTCTGAAAAGATCGACTCTGAGACAAAAACAGTCCTCATTTGGTCCGACAACTCTGGTGGCGACACCTGGTGGTATCAAGGGGAGGTAATACGCAAGACTTATGCCCTTTGTGTATTTGAAATAGGATAAAATGATTTTCGTCTTTTAGTAGGGCTGGATTCATGAGATAGCAGGCTGATATTCCTAATGTAATGTGAATGGGTAAGTATTCTCGGAGAAACATAATTTGCTTAAAAATTTGCTTTCTCAGGAAATTATAGCCATGCGTCAAATCTTAATAACTGAGAAATAAAAGTTACACAGTAAAGCTTTATTGACCTTGTTACTTTAAGCATCTGTGGCTTTACTTCTTAATTCACATCTTTATAATATTTGTTTTGTTTTCCCTGACTATACCATTTTTCTTTTGATTGTATTTTTACCTGGACTGACATTTCATTTTTTGGCAAGCTTTGCTTGGATTTTATGTTTTACTTCTTTCAGTTTGCATCACAGTAGTGACTAGTTGCATTAAGAAATTCAGGACACACATGAGACTCCTGTAAACCCTTGCAATACCTATAGATGCTTGTCAGAATGGACTTTGTCTACTATTCTTTGGTTTAAGTGCAAAACAAAGGAGTTATGTACCATTGAAGTCTTGAGCCTTCAAGCCAGTAGAGAGTCTGACTTTTGCTTATTCTTTTCGTTATTACACATGTTGACCTTGGAGGATTTCTTGTCTTGCTGCCTTTCAGCTGAACTGGATAGAGAGGGAGAATTCACTCCTTTTTTGCAGCCCATTTGGCATCACTCTTTTGTCGCTGCCTATTTGGCATATGTCCCCATAAATGATGGAGTACATGTTAGACTTAATGCATTGTTTCCAACTCTCTGGAGTTTTCTAGCAACCACACCCACCATTCGTCATCCACCACCGTCCTGCTTACTGACCAGTACACACAGGTAACAAATAGGCTGTTCCTTACTAGGTGTGATTAGCAGTCAGTTGCTACAGTGGAATGGGCCACCAATTTGGCTGGCCATTGTCTTCCATTACTTGTCACACCTTCATCCCAACTATTTGTTTCACTGCAAATATTGTTGGCCACCCATTCAGTTGATGGCCTGCAATTCATGGCATTTCAGTTGGGTATACACGCTACCTTTGACAACTTTGCATATTCACTTTAAATGGGCATGATCTATGTGAATGTGGAATGCTTACCAGGTGAGGATAAACCTCCAGTACAAATCAAGTAGCATTTTCCTGCTGTGGAAAGAACCAAGTTTAGTTTCAGGGCAGCAGTTGAAGAGATCTTTAGAATCTTGTCTCCTGCCAGATACCCTGCCACACTGACATAGACAGGCATACTCTGACAGGACATCATTGGATGTAGAAGATGAAGATGGGTTACCAACCTTCTATTTACCCTTGAGACTAAGGAGATTTCCATCCATTTGTCATAAAAATTTGGAATTCCAAATCCTTTTTTCCCCACAGAAATCCAGGTACTAATATTGTTCCCTGCTTGATGGTATTTGGATGTTTATAATGTGGAAATCCCAAACCTAGATGGGGATATAGTGGCAGTAAACATGACTCAGCCTCTGTTCTTGGGTTCTTAGTAAGACAAACAACTTCATCATCACCTGCTTCAGATTGATCTCCACAATGGCAATGGCAGCATACTAGGCAACATTGTACATAAGTACATGGTAGGATAAATCTTAGTTCAAGACTAGTTGCTCTCTTATCTCTCCTAGCTGAATTTCTCATTTGAACAGGGAGAAGTCAGATATATTTCCCTCCCAAGACCAATCCGGTGGCCTAAGTGGTTAGAGCATTTGGCTCAGATGCAGGAGGTCATTGGTTCGAACCCTCGGCCAAGTCATACCAAAGACTTATAAAAATGATACTAACAGCTGCCTCGCTAGGCACTCAGCATTAAGAGGTTAGTGTAAGGACTGGTGGGACTGGTATGAAGATAATGTGACTGGGTGGGACATGATGCTACATGTCTGCGGCATCATGCCTCAGTGCTAGACATCACCTTAAGCTGCCACAACGAAGACATCATAACAATATGACTGAAAAATTTTTAAAGCTACATTAAAAATCCAAAACACTTAGACATTTCCCTCCCAACATTTCATACATTTAGACATTAAAACCACATCTGTCTTTGTCACATGAAATTTCCATGGTATTTCAGTTTAAAACATCTGAAGGTTACAGTATTCTGCCTCAGTATACTTAAATCTTTATTGAATATCGATTTGTTATATTTTTTATTTCAGTGAAGATGATGAGAAGTTCAACTGTGCCAGAAAGGTGTCAACTATTCTTTGTGTCCATGAACGTTTTTGTGACCCAGAGGACTGTTCAGGGCACGGAGATTGTGTTCAAGGTCATTGTCATTGCCAAGACAACTGTTCAGGAAAAAGGTGTGATGATTTATCTTGCCCAGCTGACTGTTCCTCCAATGGTATTTGTACATCAAGTAAGTTTTGAAATTTTATTTATCACTATGAAAATAAGAGAGAGGTGAGCAAAGGAAGCAGTATTTACTGGAGAAAGGGGTGAGGGAAGGGCAAATAAGGATGTTCTGCTGCTGAAAAATTTTTAGAAGCAAATTTCACTTATGAAATCATATGGAACATATGCACTTTGCATCATAAACCCAAAAACATGAAGGTTCAGTGAAACTTCAACAATCCAGAGACTGAACCAAACAAACTGTTATATAGAGGTGTCCATTATAAAAAAGCTAGTAAAGTATATGAATACCTTTATGTAACAAGTCTGGGGAGGAAAATAGATTATAGAGGTAAAGAGTTAGAGAATTTTCACAGTACAAGGAATTGAAAGAAAATGAGGTACTTGAGTGCTATGGAGAAAGAGGTGAAGTTGAGGGTTTAGAGGCTGTGAGGAAGTGTGCCTCTATTTCTTTTGCTTGAGCAATTTACAAAAATTACTAATTTATAACAAAATTTCATATTGGATGCATTCATTTATATCTAATTTGTATGATGGCAATTCCAGTAATTCCAATAAAACGTACTTGAGACCCAGGGAAGGGACTTTCAGTATGGAGTAGTCACCCATAAACACAGTTTAGAATTTTGTATCATTTTCAGATGAACTCTGGGGACCATGTATATTAAAATGGAACATCCCAAAGCAAGGTGAGATATAGTAGTCACCTTGTAATATAAATCAATGAATAGTGTAAAATAGCAACATAACAAGTAACACTATAAGTTGATAATTATTTGATAGTATAATTACATTAGAAGAGTAGTACATAAAATACCAATGAATTATCATGTAAATGAAGAGGCTTTTACTAAGAAAAATAGCTGTGGGAATTTACAAACACTATCCTCAAAGCAAAACTGCTGAAAGTGAGTTTAACCAAAATAATTATCATTGTTTGTGTCTGATGCACACTAGTAAATGCATCATAGTGTCTGAAATTCTTTACATATTTGAACTCTGCAAAAAAAATATTTTGCTAGAATAAGAACTTATTTCTTGTAAAAGCCATGTTCACATTTGTACATTTATTTGCAGAGAATTATTACATAAACTTAGAGATATGTGAAATTTTTTAATATCTTGAAGAAAGCTTGGCATATTCTGTTAAAAAGAGACACATCTTTTTTGTATCCATAAAGTTCCTGTGTATGAATCTCTTCTATAGAAAACAGGGTCCTGTGCATTGCCTACATCATTGATAGCTTCAGTTTTTTTTGTCAAAGATCCATTCATTCATCAATCCATCAATCTGTGACACTTTTGTTTTTTGGAGCTGAGCTCCAGAATCATTCCAAGTATGCCTGTTAAACATGGTACTCATATTAGATCTGGCTTTTGCTTGTAATCACAATTTGTCATTTTAAATATTTTGTTGTTTATCCATTTATCTTTTCATCCATCTATATCATATCTCCACTTTCATTTCTGAAGCAAAACTCAAAACCTTTTAAGATATCTGTTAAATTTGGTACATTTATTACACGAGTAGTGTAGATGTGCATTTTGCTATTAAAAAGTCTTCAGTTAATATATTTTTCCATTTCTCTATTCATCCATCGTTCCATCCAACCATCTATCCATCCAGTCAGCCACCCAGCCATTTTATTTTCAGTGCAAACTTCAACAAGTTAAAATGAATGCAAATATTTGAATAATAGCTTATTGCTGTTATAAATTCCTCAGTTTCAATATTTTTGTACCATATTTACTCTCTTATCCGCTCTGGTAGCCTAGTGGTTAGAGCATCCGCCTCAGATGCGGGAGGTCGTGGGTTCAATCCCCGGTCGAGTTATACCAAAGACTTAAAAAAAATGTTACTAACAGCTGCCTCGCTTGTCGCTCAGCATTAAGAGGTTAGTGTTAGGACTGGTCGGCCTGGTGTCAGGATAATGTGACTGGGTGGGACATCATGCTACATGTCTGTGGAATGATGCCCCAGTGCTGGACATCACTATAAACTGCCACACTGCAGACATCGTAGTGATATGACTGAAAAATTGTTAAAGCTACGTTAAAAATCCAAATCACACACACACACTCTTAAAAGTCAAATCCAACTGCAAACAACACAGACCCCGAACCACTGTGACATAACGTGCTCGTAGGTCAGGGTGTATGTTGTTTGTTATACTTATTAATGCTAACAAACTGCATAGACCCAGATTTGCTGCTGCATTATGCAGTAGTAGATCTGGATCTGTGCAGTTTGCATTTAGACTCTATTTATAGCAGGTATATAATGATGTTTTATTTTGATCCCTTCATCTTTCCATCCATCCATCATTCACCATTTTGTTTATGGAACAAAACTTTCAGATGGATGATAGGCCTAAAGTACTTGCATTTACCAATCACTGCCATCTTACCTCTGTCCACATGGGTTCAATTCTCATGCTTGGCCTATGTGGGTATGTGAGAAAGCTTACCAGTAGCTTCCCATGGGTTAATGGTTCTTCCCGGGGGTTTCCCAGGTCCTTCCTCCACCAGTTGTACTGGCCACCATGTAACAGCCATAATGTGCTAACAAATGGTGTTAAGCCCACAACATCAACAAAACTCCCAAACCATTCAGTACATCCCCATGACACTTGGTATATACTTTACACTCATGATCAAGATGTGACTTTTGCTGTTAGGAAATTGTCAACTTTATTATCATTGTGGTGGAGCAGGGGATATAGAAGACTTTGTCTTCTTGTGCCAATTACAAATATAAAAATAACAGGTTCTTAAAATGGTCCAACAACTTTAATTAAAACATTTGCCATTGATCAACTCTGATTAGATTAACTTATATGTACCCATCTGCCAGTACCAATGAATATTAAATCAGGTTATCTGAAGAACATTAATTTTGATCCCTCAAGTATGTAATACTGTGGAATATAGCAATAGACCAGTTTTACAATACCTGAAAAAAATGCTCTTATGTTATCTCACAAAATCTCGCATTTCCAAAATGAGGCGCTCACTGCTGCATGATTAACTGACAATATGTCAGAATTTGAGAAGTATATTGATTGTAGCCTAGAGGATTTACATTGTTTAACGATCAAACAATTAGAAGACATCTTAAATCTGAACAATAATAGTGTTGGTGGACAAACGGCCATGCTAGAATTGCGTACTTACACCCTAATTTGCAGGAAAAGAGAGCGCCTCACAGTTAAAATACTAGTAAAAGTGTGATGTTCATGACATCAAACATTTTCAATCTGTTATGGCTCCACAAAAATGCTCAGTGGACTAGAGATTTGTTAAAAAATTATCAGAAATGATTTTCCGTCTGATTTATGACTATTAAGTAGAGAAAACAAAACAGTGATGATAGGAACAGATTTTGAAAAAATAAATTGCATTTGCATTTTTCACTGAAAGGCATGACATTGAGATCATAGTTTCAAGGAACAGAGACCTTATTTGTGTTTGTGAAAAGTGATGGCATCCATAAAATATAAAATACCAAACTATAGAAAGATGTTATTTTAAATTAAAATACCTAAACTTTTGAATAATATTATTTGAAATAAAATACCAGAACTATAAAATAATATTGTTTAAAATTAAAACACCTAAACTATAGATCAGTGTTTTTTTAATATTCAAATATCAGAACTATAGAATTAAAAATACCAAATTATAGAATAATGTCATTTGAATTAAAATACCAAAACTATTGAATAATGTTATTTGAATTCAAATATCAAAACTATCAAATAATGTTTTTTTTAAATAAAAATACCAAAACAATGGAATAATGTTCTTTTAAATTAAATTTTTTTGATAAAATTGTCAGACATAGATCCAGGATTCTGAAAATGGGTTTATTTAGACATTTTCAGAGTTTGAAACTAATCTTTGTTCATTGATCAGAGACTATTAGAGTTTACTACAGTCTAAAATCTGTACATTGGTATTAGTCTAATGGGACTAAGGAAAATTTTTAATTTAAGTTCGGCAGAAAGGGCGGTGACAGGCTACTGCCTTCTGAATCTGCAAGAATAGGAATTGTTTTCTAATGATTGTAGTTGCAGTTTATTTAAACTACAGACTCGTAAACATGCTTTGATAGCTAAACTGTATATACCTCTAAACATGATTTGACAAATATTATTAAAACTTAAAAAGAACTTTCTTAAACTGGCTTAGTGCAAAATATGATAAAATACATTCTGAAATAAATTTTTTGTATAAAACCAATTTCTGAGAGTAACTTTTTATTTGCCCGGTTGTTTGTGGGGGTTTTTTTTAAACATATTGGAAAATATGTTGTTTCTTATTATTATTATTATTCTGAATGTTCATATTTGTTGATCAACACTGTAGGTACATGTAGATGATGTCATGATATTATTCAGACTTTCAAATGCCAATCACCAGTTCCAAGTCAGTACAAAGAACATTCACCCAGCAGTGTTAGGCTCTTTTTGATTTTTAGCGATTGATGTCAGGAACAGCAAATCATCCAAAATGTGTATTGTGAAAGGAGGCTATTGCTATGCTATTTCCCCAAGCCATGAAAATTGATACCCACAAAAATAAATGAATTCCAAGTTTATAAATTTAGAGTGCTCAATCATGGGGTCTTTGTATAATTAATATAAAAATTGAGAGTGCTGGACAACAGTCTACTAGGTCACAGGATACTAGCAGAAGAAAGTGTAAAAACTGAGAATGCTAGATCACAGGGTACTTGCATAAGTAATACTTTAATTGAAAGTGCTTGAACACAGGTTACTATAATTAATAGTATAACAACTGAGGGTGCAGGTTACTAGCACAAGTAGCATAAAAAATTTAGAGCACTGGACCACAAAATACTAGCATAAGTATAGAAATTTATAGAACTGGGCCACAATGTACTAGCATAAGTAGTATAGCAGTTGAGATTGTTGGATCATAGGGTTCTAGCATAAGTAGTATGGCAGTTGAGATTGCTGGCCTAAAGGGTGCTAGCATAAGTAGTATGGCAGTTGAGATTGCTGGCCTAAAGGGTGCGAGCATAAATAGCATAGCAATTGAGATTGCTGGACCATAGGGTTCTAGCATAAGTAGTATGGCAGTTGTTTGCCAGCATAAGTGTGTGTGTGTGTGTGTGTGTGTGTGTGTGTGTGTGTGTGTGTGTGATTTGGATTTTTAACGTAGCTTTAACAATTTTTTAGTCATATCGCTACGATGTCTGCAGTGTGGCAGTTTATAATGATGTCTAGCACTGAGGCATCATGCCACGGGCATGTAGCATGTTGTCCCATCCGTCACATTATCCTGACACCAGGCCAACCAGTCCTAACACTAACCTCTTAATGCTGAGCGCCAAGCAAGGCAGCTGTTAGTACCATTTTTATAAGTCTTTGGTATGACCTGGCCGGGGATTGAACCCACGACCTCTCACATCCAAGGCGGACGCTCTAACCACTAGGCCACTGCAGTGGTCGCCAGCATAAGTAGTATAGCAATTGAGATTGCTGGATCATAGGGTTCTAGCATAAGTAGTATGGCAATTGAGATTGCTGGCCTAAAGGATGCTAGCATAAGTAGCATAGCAATTGACATTGCTGGACCATAGGGTTCTAGCATAAGTAGTATAGCAATTGAGATTGTTGAACCACAGTTTGCTAGCATAAGTAGTATAGCAATTGAGATTACTGACTCTTAGGATGCTAGTATAAGTAGTAGAGCAATTGAGATTGCTGGATCATAGGGTCTTAACATAAGTAGTATGGCAGTTGAGATTGCTGGCCTAAAGGGTTCTAGCATAAATAGTTTAGCAATTGAGATTGGACCACAGTGTGCTAGCATGAGAAGTATAGCAGTTTAGATTGCTGGGCCACAAGGTACTAGCATAAGTATTATAGCAGTTGAGATTGCTGTTCCAAAGAGTACTAGAATAAGTAGTATGGAAATTAAGAGTGCAGAATCATATGGCACTAGCATAAGGAGTATAGAAATTCAGAATTATGGACGATAGGGTACTGTCAACATTAGTGAGTATAATATTGAGATTGCTGGACTATCAAGTACTTTCACAAGGAGTGTAGTTAGATAATCAGAGTTCAGACAATCAAAATCATATTGTTCTTTGTTCTCCAGAGGGCTGTGACTGTTTTCCTGGTTACAAGGGAGGCAATTGCAGTAATACTTGTGAGGAGGGATGGTATGGAGAAAATTGCCAGTACAGTTGTCAGTGCGAGCATAATGCCACATGTGATACGATTACTGGAACTTGTTTGTGCCCCCCTGGCCTAACTGGACACTTGTGTGAGTCAGGTAATGAAACCAAAGTGTTCCAAAATAAACAGCATCATTACATATACTCCTAGGGAAGGTGTAAACCTCAAAATGTTTGCATTTACTTAGATATGTGTAATTTTTAATTCGTTATTATTCAAACAAACAAATCTGTTACATGCATTTTTTAATATCTTCAGAATTACCATTTTTTGAGTAGCCTCAAAATTATCAATGTAATATTTCTCCAAAACTAAAAAAAGTTATAACATTGAAGACATTCACGATAAGTTATACATGCATGAGATTATTTGGATGTTTTACTTATTTGGTATTCATATGCAGATATATTTTGGAGATAACTACCCATGACATGATAGATGGTATGTAAATCCATTACAGGTTAAGCCCAAATGAAAACTGATACACATTTATAGATTGATTTACTGGAGTAATATGGAAGTCAGTATTTTATGTCTTTCTATTCCTTTGCCTAGTTATACATGAACTAAAAATGTGTCCATGTGTCCATACAGTAATGATGACCCTTCTAATATGATTAAGTTGAAGTGCAGAGTTGTAAGTCAAACAGGGGCCATAACTTCCTTAATTTTGTTAGATAATGGCAAAAATGAAGCTTGGATCATTGTAATTCAATGCAATGATTTGGATCACTGTAATGCAATGCAATGATTTGGATCACCATAATGCAATGATTTGGATCACTGTAATGCAATGCAGTGATTTGGATTACTGTAATGCAATGCAATGATTTGGATCACTTTAATGCAATGCAGTGATTTGGATCACTGTGATGCAATGCAATGATTTGGATCACTGTAATGTAATGCAATGATTTGGATCACTGTAATGTAATGCATGACATCCTGCATAACTAACAGAAATAAAATGTGCATCTGATGTGGTGCAATATGATGGAATGGGATGGGACAGGATATGGTATGATGTACAGTCATGAATAACACTAGATTTCCTTTCCATTATGATTATACAAGTTTAAAAGCCTTTGTCAAATATCAGAATTGCATCATGTGAGTACATTTGCTCACTTTATTGAAGAAATATATCTGATTAATCAACCATTTTGTTTTTTCAGAATGTCCATTAGGTTACTATGGCAATGCATGTGCTGTGGAATGTTTGTGCGATGATGGTTGCCCATGTGATCCTGTAACAGGAAGTTGTAATTACACCATAAGTAAGGAACTTCTGCAAGGTAATTTTGCCTTTAAATCCATGATCAGCAATTTTGTTTGTTTGTTATGTATTAAAGAGGCCCAGATGTCAGTCTTGTGGAGTGAATGCATATAGGGTACACATCAAAAACCTGATGCACAGATTATCACAAATTTATCGGAAACTTAATTTGTAAAGAGCAACAAGAAAGCAAATATAAATACAGTAAAACCTGTCTATAAAGGGTGTACAAGGAACAATGTTTGTTCTTTGTGGACATTTGACCTTTGTATAGAGGTTTGGTATCAAAAGTGAAATTACTGTATTTATCAGGTGATAGGCTCATGCTTGACTATAAGCCCACCCCACCCCACCCCAATATTTTTGAAACCAGAGTTTTCCCAATATTTACTAAGGATGTTTTTGTTTGAAAATAAGCCTGTTCCCTACTTTTTTACATATTTTTTTCAGGCTACAATATGGATTTCATAAGTGTTGTCCTTAGGAGCAGGTGTTGTTTACTTTAAGGTGTCCAGTAAGGAAGGTTTTACTGTAATTGCCAATATCCAAGAGTTAAAACACATTTTAAACTTTGTCAGTACATGAATACCAACAACCTCATTTTTTTTCAAGCGCAAGGGCAAATTTTGTCAGTAAAAAAGGGGCATATACTGGTTTAATGGAATCTGTTCATCAGATTGGCTGAGCTTGTTACCATTCCACAGATCCAGTTTTGATTAAACTTTATAAAGAGACTTTAATCTTTAAGATCTTGGATGAGTTATTAGTGATCAGATTGTATTATTGAACTGATCTTGCATCTGATTGGCTGAGCTTGTGTGCGATTGCATCTTGCTTCTGATTGGCAGAGCTTATGAGCACTTTGTGGACTCTTTAGATTTAGAGACTATATTTCCCATCCAATTTTGATAAAATTTGGTAAATGGTCTTTTTTTTTACATCAAGATCTTGGATGAGTTTGAATATGAGCAAGAGACTTTATCTTTGGAAATAATTTTGTTCATATTATATTAAAATAGATTAAATTAAAATGATATAAAGTTCGGGAGATAGTTTCCGTGGGTTTGTGTTCTTTCAGTATTTCAGCCTGCTTAGTGATATAAGCAACATTTAAGTTTATTTAAGTCAGGTAAGCAATATCATACCTCATTGTGCCTCTTGTCCTAGAATAACTCTTACAATATATGGATACCATAATTCTAGACTCCTATTTATTTCTAGTAAAAATAGCTTATGGCTAATATGATAGAAGTGGCTGGTATTAACCTTTTTCAATGAGCTTATTAACAGCTTAATGATTTAGAGTAAATACCATTATTTCCCAGTGTTGCTGATATTTGGTCAAAAAAGTCTCTTGGAATCTATTAATTTGTATTAGATATGGGTGTCATGAATTTAATTGATTTAGTTTGGATTAAAAACAATAAGTGGTGATTAAAATTCCCAATACATTGTAATTTCACTTTGTTTTATGGTCAAGGCTACACAAAGACATGTGCTCACCTTGGTAAAATAACAGCATGATTCAAATGTATTTTCCAACATTTTGAGCACTTCTCTATGAACTGCTGTGGAAATTCTCTTGACCAGTGACTAATGAATAAATTTGTATGATGCTTACAAAATGGTGATCTTTTGACAATATCTTCTAGACGAGGTGACACTTTAATCAAGCAGTCCCTAGCGCATCAAACCTGCATCCATTGGATTACAAGTCCAGCACTCTACCCAATGGACTAAAGTGGCTCCCTGAAGTTCCTAAATAGACCCACATCTTCTAATTGCTGTACCAAATCGATATTGGCTTGTTTAAAAAAGATCTATTACCGAAGGATTGTTAAGACTGGCTTATGTACAAGGTTGTCAAAGCTTATTTACATCCTTACTACTGCTGTTGCCAGCACATTATGTTTTCTGAAAAAAAAAGGATACAAAAAGGATCCATGAAGCCCATTCCCGCAAAGCAACATTATCATCAGATGTTATGGTATATCAGTGTATAATTTGAATCTTGAGGTGATGTTGCAATAGCATAATGCAGCTAATTAATTAATTAATTATAATAGATCTGAAAACAAAAACTCTTTAAGTACTGTGGGTCTAAAATTTTTGTTTGTTTTGAATTTTTTTTAAGGTCACTGGAAAGAAGATTTACTCCAGAAATAAGTACATATATGAGTGTTGAATTTTGAGTTCTTAAAGTCGCACTGTCCATTTTTTGGATCATTTCAGTTGGTACATGCATTGCAAGAAAAATTATTCATGAAGAGGAAAGTTTCCTTCATACTGAAGAGGAATACAGGTGATATGATTGTTAGCTTCACTCTTTTAATACCGTAATTAAGTTTTATGCTCTCACATCTGTTACAGGGAGATAACTCTTACCTTTTCCTTTACCTAAAACTTACCTTTACCTAAAACAAAAACATTATTGACTTCTACTTAATTGTGCCACTTCTAGCTTTATGAAGTGTCTTATTTTGTGACCTCTGCTGGTTTTGAATATTGGAATTTATATTGCCAGTCTGGCACAGTTTTTATCACATGACATATTACCTTTTCCAGCAATGGTGACAACACTGTCATAGTAACAATTCTGTTACTGTGACAACACTGTCTTTGCAACTATACTAACATTGTGACAGTACTGTCATTATGACACCATATCAGTGTGACAACACTCATTTTTACAACACATTTTGTGAGAACACTGTCATTGTTACAACACTTTTTGTGACATTGCTGTCATTGTTACAACACATTTTTGTGTCAACACAAACATAACAGGTCTTTGTTAAAGTTTTGTGTGAATGTTTTTGCATGACAAATACAATGGGGTAAAATATATATTACTGGGATAAACAACAACTTAAATACAATTACAATTTATAATGTTTTGGCCAGATGTTTGTGAAAATTAAAATATAATATTGTGCTAATTGTATTCAATCAAAATGTAAATATATTCACTATTCATTTGATCAGAACAAATATAAATGTCTCAAAATAAAATCAATCTCAAATATAAATAAATCTCAAAATACATTCATATATGTGGATTAAAATACATTAATGTAAATTTATTGTTATTGTTATTGTTATTATTATTATTATTATTATTATTATTATGGACCACTCCAGTGGCCTGGTGGTTAGAGCATCTGCCTCGGATGCAGGAGGTCGCAGGTTCTAACCCTGGCCGAGTCATACCAAAGACTTATAAAAATGGTACTAGCAACTGCCACGCTTGGCGCTCAGCAGTAAGAGGTTAGTGTTAGGACTGGTCGGCCTGATGTCAGGATAATGTGACTGGGTGGAACATAATGCTACATGTCTGTGGCTTGATGCCCCAGTGCTAGACATCACTGTAAACTGCCATGCTGCAGACATCAGGACAATGTGACAAAAATTGTCAATGTTACTTTAAAACTCCAAATCACACACACACACACACATTATTATTGTTATTATTATTATTATTATTATTATTATTATTCAACATGTAACATTTTAAGCCCACTGAAGTAAATATACTCAATCTTAGTTGATAAATGCAAATAGTAATTGATATTCAAATACATTTAATGCTATTGCTCAAAAACATTTTTTTAACAAAATCTTCAGAATTTGATTGGAATTGAAAACTTAAAAAAATATTGTAAAGTATTTAAGTGGACCTTAAAGTGTGATAAGAATTGAAACATGACCTTGATTTGGGTGGGTTTCATAAAAATTAAATAACCATGGTGAAGACTACAAACCAAGTGAAGCAGGCAGAAAAATTGAAAAATTAAATAGCAAGATTTGTTGTGATGTCACATATTCTACCAACAAAATATATTTATAAGAAAAAGTGTAAAGATAATCTTTCTGGTCAATAATTTCCCATCACTGGTTTAAAACATACATTATTGAATCATGTTTTCTGTGTGCATCAAGTAATTATTGATTTTTTTTACGCTAACATTCATCTTTAGAGATAAGTTACAGGTGAGATTGAGTTATACTGAACCTTTGTTCGCATTTTAGGAAAGATCATTTTTGTTAGATAGTTGTAAATAAATGTTGTGATTGATTATATGCAAATAACAATAATAGCAGTGTGTTGAATTGAAATCATTGCCAAATGACTAGGCAAACTAGTAAGAACCCTCACACATAATCCTCACATTTTTCTTCCAACATTTGAACTTTGCAAAGCAACTATAAATACCATATATAATACAACTGATATATGGAGAGCATGTAAAGAAGTACAAGGCTTAACAAATATTTTGGAACATTTACTGACCGCAGGTTTTATTTGAAAAATGGGAATAATAAATTGAAGCTTTGATTGTTTAATGTTCTTCATCATCATTTAGTTAAAGCTCTGAAACTGGACAGTGCAGATGTATAGATTCTACTTCATCTTAATAATTGCAATAGGGTAACAGTATATTTGTTTGATTATCTGAAGTAATACACTGCAATATCCTTAATTATGATGCAGCAAAATAGGTATTATGGATAATTTTAACTATTACTTTTATTTTCCTTTCAGCATGTACTTGGCAGCAGTAATCTGCCTTGGCATTTTGTCTGCATTGAGCATTATGATGAACTTGGGAATGTTATTCTTATACCTAACAAAATGGAGAAATCCATTCAGAAGAGAAAAACTCAGCAAACTGAAAAAAACATTTGCCTTTCATGGTGTACCTAGTTCAGCCATTTCTACCTCCTCAGAAGAGCTTGAGACTTCCTTTATGTCCGAGAAAAATAGACAAAAGCAACATTTGCTATCAGAATCAGAATCCTGACAGGAAGAGGGGGATATTGCCAAAAAATAGTTTCTCCTATTATCTGGTTTGGCTGATTGCAGATAATCAGTGTTGTTGAACAATTGAACTGATTTAGATGGACAGCATCCTATAAAGGATCATTATAAAAGTCACATTCCTACCTCCTGAATGAAGAGCTTATGCTATCAATCTGGCATCATCATCTTCTTAGCAATGGGGGATGTAGACAGTTTGTGTTTATGGTTTGATTATGGCTCATTTGGAGGAACTATGCATTTTACTTTCATCGATACATGTTTTTTAGCATAGGTCATGCCATACTTTTTTTTATTATCCAGTTTTATTAGGTGTTTTTAACATTTTATGATGAAAAAGTTTGAGGTTTATGTTTGCATTTTAGGTTCGTTTTAAGATTTTACCCATAAGGCCTGAAAAAAAGTGTGGAATTTTCAGTTACTGTCTTTTACTTTTACTTGCTGCTTGAACACATGTGTTGCAGGAATGTTTATCTCTGCAGGGTTGGATGAGTCATGAGCTGCTGCATACCAGTTCAGTGCGGTTAATGATTCAGTGCGGTTAATGAGACACATATGACCTATCACCTACACATAATTGGTGGATACTATTTTAAAAATGCAGATACCATATATCATTTATGGTGACTCACACTTAGAATGCATGTGCCAGATGAATTTGGAAAAAATTGCAAATCAGTCTGGAAAAGGTCCGGGATCTCTTTTACCAACAGTTGTATGAACCCTGAATTTGCAGAGGACTGAGCATTAAGCTGAAACTTATTGTGAGCACTCTCCTCATGTACAGTAATTTTTTCTTTGATAATCTGACTGACAAGAGGAGTTAAAGACAATAAAATAATAAACATAAAATCGTATACTGGCTAGTGAAATATTCAATGAAAATTGTGCAAACAGCAGTGTAGTAATATCAAATGTAAATTAACAAGTATTGAAAATATAAACATGTTGTTACATACTAATTGACAAAACAAGAGAAAGTTGGTGCTGATGGGGAAAGCATGGAATGAAGTTTAACTTCAACTCGGATGTTGTATATGGATCACATAAACATACGAATATGAGGTCAAACCAGGAAGTGTATTGACACCAAAAATAACTATGACGATGTCAGATATATCCTCGTTTACTTGTAAATCGCAAGAAGTTGCATGTCAGTAATGGAGAGATGTCTATATTTTTTTACAGTTAATCTATTATACAGTTGTTGGTACCAATATATGTTGTTCAGTCAAAAAAATGGTTTGCAGTTTCTTTTTCACCAAATGAGCAGTTGTTTAACGACAAATTATTTTTAATATGTATTCATTTTAATGAGCCTAGTCCAAGAGATGAATGTAAAATTTGTGCTAATTGCTCATCATGATATAATGATAGTTTGTTCCTATTCTCCGAAGGGAGAATATTCTATTTAAAAGTAGACTCTGCTTAAAATACATATTGGTATTAGATAGTCATGACAGAAGGTATTTGGAGGTTTGATCTATCATGATGCTGTCTGTTACTTATTCACTGGACACTTGGTGGAACCAAGGCTCATATATATCCAGAAGTCATATTTGCTTGATTTTAAAATGTGATCTATGCTTTATATTGTTTTGTTGAAAGTTTTGCCCACTTTGTTACTTCTAAAATTTTAGCATATGTCATTATATCTGACATTTCTTGTTCCCATTGGATGTTCTTGTAGTCTGGAATATGATCTACGTTTTATAGCATTGTTTATCGTTAAAAATTCAAGTACATGACATTATGTCTATCTCATAGTTTTTGTTCTGATTAGATACTGTTGTAGTCTTGAATTAGTAGACACTTGTTTGTAATGAAATATTAAGTTCTTTAGGTTTCCATTTAAGAAAAGAGAACTTTCACTATATATCAGAACAAAGTTTGCATACGAGACATTCCATAATTTATCCACAGAAATCTTAATTTTAGCTTTTCTTGAATTGTGCAATTATGTAACAATACATTTCATTATGTAGATATTCTCCACTGGATTCATGCCACTAAAATGTGATTGCTTGCTATATCGGAAGGTGGTCTTTCATACTTACAGTAAAACCTGTCTTGAGAGACCACAACTATGAATGACCACCTGTCTTAAAAGACCCAGATAGTCAGTGGATGAACTATTGTTGTATAGAAAAATGGCCACCATTAAGAGACCATCAGTCTTAAGAGACCTTGTTTTTTGACAGATGGTGTGGTCTTCCAAAATAGGCTGTACTGTGTTATTTAATATGTTTTATAATTTTAATATATTAAAATGCTATTAAAAATTTTATGTCTTAGATTTTTTTTTCCCCATACTTTTCAGAACCTTGCTTTACAGTTACTTGCTCTGTTCCTGTTTCATTGCTTAAATAAAGAATTGTTTTTGGCTTGTAGCGATTTAGATCAGGGGATGCAGTTAAAATTTAGGTAAATGAGTAGCCCTAAAAGTAGTTGTCTCCCCTGGTCATCGTTCCAAGTGCATGTATAGTAGCACCATCAGTGGACACTGGCAAATTGCTGGTCTAGGTTCATTCTTTAGAAGTTACGCATGAATAGGGCATGTATGGCCTATATGTAAGTGGTAAAATGTCACCACCTCCCTGTAATTGGTGCTATATGAGGAGGGCAGCAATGCTGGGTTTGATGTTTCGAAATGTAGACCTGGAACAAACTTTGTTTTTGATGACTAAGAAGAAGCCCATAAGTTTGGACATCAAAAAGTGAGACTAAATGAAGAAAACTGGTGTCCACATGATAGCTTTGGCTTTATGTCATGGGCCTTTACAAAACCTTGTGGATGGCTTGCATTTGGAGAAATGTAGAAGCCAATAGAATTGGGGTCAAAAGTCAAAGTCACTGTTGTGGAAAAAACAAAGATGGTTTCTGCACAAAAATTTCAGTTCTTGACCATGTTCCTGCACTAAAGTTTGTGGATTGTTTACACTTTGGGTAAGGAAGAAGTCTATTGATTTATGGGTAAAAAGGTCATGGTCATTTTACCTTGACCAAAGGTTTGGAGGCTCATACTTAAGGTATGGAAAAGGCTTCCAAAGGTCAAGGTAACTGAGTCAGAAATGGTTTTCCATAATAATTTTTGTTCTAGAGTAAGTTCCTTCACCAAACTTTGTGCATCACCAGCTCTTAGGGTAGTAAATCATTTTAGGGGTCTAAAGTTTAAAGGTCACAGTCATCATAAGATTAATTTTGTTTTAAATGGTTTCTGCACAGAAATTATAAATCAAGAACTGCATCCCTTGACCAACAATCTAGGTCATTGAGACCCATTAATCTCCAGTGTGAACCATGCCCTTCTTGTGCAGACATAAAGGACTATTAAACATGGGGTGGCAGCTTAATGTGTCATTAATGGTAACTACATGTATTACAATTATATACCCTGTTGGTCCTGACAGAATGAGCAAGTCCCACCGTGTTGGTCTTGACATCCCATATATGTCTATTAAACAAGGTTTTACTGTACATCAGTGCATGGTGTTCCACAGAACCATTCATTCTTCACCTTTCCTTGATAATTATGCAATTAAAATTCTCTTAAAAGTATATGAATACATTTCATATTTTGGATATCCTTTACTTTATTCATTCCAGAAGAATTGAATTACTTTGTTTTTTATATGGGACACAGGGTGACCAAGTGGTCTAAGGCACTTGTCTTTGCAGATCAATGATATCTCACCACTCTTGTCTTCATAGGTTTAAGTTTCAGCTCAGCCAATGTGAGAAAGCTTGAAAATGGCTTCCCGTTGGTCAGTGGTACTTCCTGGCATCTTCTCTGGCTCTTCCTCAACCAAACACACTGGCAGCTATGTATAGTCAATCATATGCTTAAAATTGCATAAAACCCACAAAAACTGATATATTTTTAATGATGCTGAATCATTTAGCAATTATTACATTTTTAACATATTCAGATATTTTTTAATTTTGTTTGTCAAATTATAATCTTTGCCTTAATGCCTTATTTATTTTATTTGCTCCATTTCGGTTTCAGAGTGTACATAAAGAAATGTTTTTATCCTTCAGTAATTTACTGAGTGTAAGCATTAGTGCTTAAATAAAGTACCTGAGTGACCAAATTACCAACATAAATACTTTCAAAAAAATACATCTAAGTCAGATTTTGTTCCCAATTCAATTAAACTGGTAATGTGAGGCATATTTTTTGGGAGGGAAGGCAAACATTTGGCTTAGAAGCAAATTATCTTTCTTGCTTTACCACCTTTTTTGACTCAGAGAATGAACTCTGGTATGATATAACATTAGATGTAAGAAAGAAACCTTCTGTAGTAATTTGGAACATCATTTGTTTTCAGTGTATACACTCACAGGAATCTGGAGGTAATCATAGTGAGATCATGATTATCTGGTTGGGGTTTAACTTTCGGTTGGTTATTGAGTTCAACTGGTCATAGACCAGAAGAGCTTATAGGATGGTTTGTTGTGTGTTGTCCCTCCATCTGTTTGCATTAAGTTTTTTTATTACTACTTTCCCTTAACTACTTGGAAGATTGCCATGATACTTTACACATACATTCATCCCATGGTTTAGTTGGTCCTAAATGAAATTGGTGATGAACTGACGTACAGTATGGCTACCACACTGGCCATATTGAATATATTTTTTATAACTACTGCTATTAAATGGAAATCATATGAGCATGGGGTTTTCACTGGAAGGCTTCTTATGATGTCTAGTGAGCCCTAACTGAAAATAGTGCTGATCTGATACCCAGTATGGCCACTGTAACAGCAATCTTGAAAATCTTATTGCAACAACTCCTGAATGGAAAGTCATAATGACATGGGATTTTCTATAAACTATTTCATATGATATCCTACTTAAATATTGCAGCCACAGCCGAATTTGGAGTTACTGCGTAGTTTAATTATTACTACACAGGTGGTATAAATTAATTTTATATTTTCTCCAGAATTTTGGATGAATTTGTCAGTTTTGGACTTGTTGTTTAAGGCTCGCTATACCAAAATGGCAACCACACTTTCATTGAGCTAGTGTTAATGTCACACAGGACTTAGCGCACTAATATAATCTTTTCCTACACCCTGTTAGTAACTGGTGAATAGTAACATTTTATGTACACGCTGCATTGCTATTTTGTGTTAATTTTCTTTATTTTTTGTGTTATGTCTTTATGGTGACCAAATGCAAGAAGTTCAAGGATGGAGAAGACACGTCAAGAAAAGCCAAGTACTGGTGATGTTTTCATACTGCTGGTACAAGGCAGTAAGATGCCTTATGTACAAATGTCCCAGCATTAGATACAAATCTGATGACAGTATACATGTCCCCACCACAGTTTAAAAAAATATGTTTACAGCTACTTCCAAGCTAGCTAGGAATGTGGTTGCCACTTTCTCTATGCTTGATTTGGCATCATTATCCATTTTCCATCTTGCAGAAACATCAGACAATGACCACACCTGGGAGGTGATGGCCCAAATTGCTTGGGGTCATCAATAGAGCAACACATCACTCCATTGCAAATGTTGACCGCTTCCACTCATGTGGACTTGATCAGACTTGACACATGTCTGTGTTCCACATCCCTTAAGCTGCACCATAATCTGGCTTTAAGGATGATGCCATTTGGGTCACCTTTACTCTTTGGAGGAATGATTGAAGAAGTTTGGAGGTATGCAGCTAAGAAACTGCCCCTCCAACTTGCTGCCCATTCCACTCCAGTCTTTTGAATAGCCCAATATCAGAAGACAGCAGTCTAATCAGACTAGGAGAACAAATTACCATGAATGCAAGAAACTGAGTTTCTTCACCTTCAAGCCTCCTAGTGCCAAGCATTGACATGTTAACACCATATATTTTTATGTATATGTAATTTGTATTCTTTATTGGCTTTTCGTAATGATTATATGTTATACACATATGTATTTAGTACTTGAACTTGTCCAGAAATAAATTCACTGTATTCCTGACCAGGGACATTTATTTTGTAAACAACATAATATATAGCTAATAATTCTCAATGAGTGTGAATTAAATATTCAGATCATTATCAATTTAGGTAAACATATTATTTTGGGTCTGGGTCTAGGACATCAGATTTACACTAGGAAATTCCTGAACTTGCTGAAAACTTGGAATGTTTTAGATAGGAGGCTGATCTACAACTGGAATCTATTAATGTTTTTAGTTTTTTTATGTAATGTTGTTTACTTGAGAAATTACTCATTCTTGCTGTAACATCTTAAAGCAGAATAAGTCTTACTGTTGTGTTCAGTTTTACATTTGGGTGAAATTATTTATTCAAATTCTTATTCACTGGAAATACAAAGTGCTCATCATTAATATTCTTGGACTGGGACATTAATTTGGAATTATAGCGAATAATGACATTTTTGGATTTTATTATTGTGATACATCAATAGACTATTAGGACGTCATCACAAACCCAGCCATTGACACATTAACACAGTTGAGACTACCGGCACATAAACACATTCAATATTGAAATTTAACTGGAGTGCTACTGGAATTCAACGGGAACTTAATACATTTGGACTTGTGATAAAACTTTTATGACTCTTTGGGATTTAATTCACAATACTGTCAGTTGTTTTTAAATTTTCACTTTGTATTCTAGGGAAAAAAATTATTTGTTGTATTTTATAAAACTTTTCTGTTACTTAGTTTAAGACAAACGAGACTGGGGAGACCTATTGTGTTTTCTCAGTTGTTTTATTAGTCCCCATTGATTGCTTTCTGTTTTTTTACATCTGTCTATCTGCAGAATATGTTGAGCAAGAAAAACGTTATATATACCACAGTAAACTTTACGTAGGCATTTCTAATGCGACGACAAAAAGCCTTTTGCAATTACATTTTTTAAAACTTTAGATTAAGCTGGCAATTATTCTATTTACCTGTTTTATAATGATTTGTCTTCTAGTGGCTATGTCAAGTGTGGTAACAGATGTTAATGGTCATTGCAAACTTTGAATTATTTCATTTATGATGCTTAGCAAAATAATGGCATTTAGAATAAATCCCGCAGTACACTTGAAACGTCAAATCCTTTTTAGATGGGAATTGATAGAGCGGAGGTCGAGCGAAGACATAGAAAAAGGCAAAATCTAAGTAGGGCGAAAACTTCATGAAATCAGAAAGAGAAAGAAAATGGAAGTATTACATACATAAAGAGAAGCTTCCAAAAAGCAGAATTAAGAAAATAATGAAGAGAAACAATGAAGAGGATGCAAAACATTGTAAAAGAAAAAGAAGCAAACGGAAAACGCTGAATAAAATTAGCGATGTCAAAATGTGAAGAACAGAGATCACAGAGAATATTACATTAAAATTTCCATTCGGTTTCAAAAGGGCATAGTGTCGAAGTAATCAAACGTTAAGACACTGCTTTAAGGAACGCATATAGGAAGATAAACGTCCTGGAATCACAGGCTGAAACTTTGGAGAAACAAAATAAAAATGTCAGCTATTCGTAGGATGGTATCACACGTCAAATGATCACTGAGATAAAACTAACACAAAGTACCATAAGACCGGCTACCAGGCTACAATTAGAAGAGTTAGGTATAGATGCCCCCGACAAGAAACATAGACAAGTACACAGGCGTTTGCTTTTTTGCGAATGCCATAACTTAGGAAATAAAAAGTATTACACATCGGGAAAAGAACAAACTTGCAGGGGCCCCGAGTGGCCGAGTGGTCTAAAGCGCTGATCGTTACGGATCACTGCCATCTCACCTCTGTCTGCGTGAGTTCGAGTCCAGGCTCGGCTAACGTGGGTACGTGAGAAAGCCTGCCAGTAGCTTCTCGTGGGTCGGTGGATCTTCCCGGGGTTTTCCAGGGTTCTTCCTCCACCATTAATACTGGCCGCCATGTATAGCCTATCTAGTGCTGAAAAATGGCGTTAAACCCTATAACAACAACAACAACAACAAACTTGCATCTCAGCTTTTTATTTCAGGGAAGATAATAAAGAAGTATAATTGTACATGTGAGTTTGAACGGCAAGTGGAGGAGTCACCAGGAGGACCATTTTTAAACTCTAGCACAGAAATGATTGATGAGAAAAGAAAGAATATGAAGAAGAAAAAAAATAAGTACGAAAATATAGTCCTTGAGATTCTACAAGGGAGGACAGGTGAACTGTCCAGGCCAAAAAAAACACCAAAATCGTTGGCACAGAAAGTCACAGAAAATGTCCTAAATGAATGCTTGCTCAGCTTGTTTTTTTTCTTGTTTTCTGTTTTTATAAAATGTAGCATTCTGAACTCAACATAAACAGAGTTCTTTTCTGTCATCTAAGGCCCAGACATGTGTTCGTGAGTTTCTGCAATCTGGCAAAGAGTTAATGTATTCGGCATCTAAATATGGCCTTGCGATTCCGTGCCCTAAGTAATCAAGGAGCCGCCGTGAAGGCAAACCCTGACAGTTTAATTGCCCTGCATAAAGATCACGCCGAACAATTGAAGGATCTCTTTTGAAAATGTTTTTAAAAAATATGTATTATTTTTACAGAATGGAAAAAAGTACAGTGGAAAGGAAAAAAAAGTGATGGAAGAAGAAGCAAACACTAATGGCAAATTCGACAGTGTTAGGATTTTTTTTAAAATGAAGATTGTAATCGAATTTGAAGACAAGGTGCACCGAGATAAGAACTGATAAGCAGAGATGAGAATTACGAGAAAATCTGATGGACGGTGAAGTATTAACTTCGATGGTCGTTACCGCGAATTTCACGTTTTTGACTGTGGAGGAAGTATAGTCTGCTGACATGGTTATACTGCATACCCAGGTTGTATATTTTCCAAACAACAGCAAAACCCGCCTCAGTAAAGCAGGCGCCTCTACTGACTGTCTCATAGTGCAACATTAGTTTATCAGTTTTTGCGATGCTTCGAAAATTTGTACCGATCGTGAAAGAAGGATATCCTCAGTGCCAGGAGTGACACTATTTAACAGATTGACCAACATCCCAATACCGCAATAAGACAATGTTTACTCGTTTGTGTACACACGAAGAGAAGTTCGCGTCATCGATGTAAGCGTCAGTCGAGACGGAATGTTTGGCTTTGATATTGGCTTTGCAACACTTTGAAGTGTGTATTAGGTCAGCTCCTTTCCGATCATGGTATTCAGTATTCACAACCTCCTTATTTTCATTTGAAAAACAATGTCAAACAAAAATCAGAAATTGTTAAGGCGGATTTTGATGTTGCAGGATTACAACATTGACATTAGGCACATCCAGTGAAAAGATTATCTAATTGTAGATGCACTTTCACGAGTATAGAAGTAATGTATTGTTTTATTTTGTGTACATCTTTGACATTCATAAGACATCTTCCTATGTAATTTTAATTATTGTTGTATCATATGTATACCTGACTAATATGTTAAGGAAAACTTTATTGTATAAATAGTTCTTTTTTATGAGAGAAGGTGCTATATTTATTTAATTTGTATTGTGCTTTGGTTGCTGTCCATGATTATATGTTATTATGTTTTGTTTTATTTAATTTGTATTGTGCATTGGTTGCTGTCCATGATTATATGTTATTATGTTTTGTTTTATTTAATTTGTATTGTGCATTGGTTGCTGTCCATGATTATATGTTATTATGTTTTGTTTTATTTAATTTGTATTGTGTGATTGACATTTGTCCATGATTGGGGACTACCTGACTAATGTCTTGTTTTATAAACACCATACTAATTTGCTCATTTCTTCTATGATTATAGATTGTATTTTAAGATTATTATTATTATTATTATTATTATTATTATTATTATTATTATTTAAAGGTGTTTACTTGCATTTGAGTTCAGGACATTCAGTAATTTCTGGTGTGCCTGATTCTTGTCATGTTCGTTACTAAAATTTTAGTAATAGACCTTATCTTGTTGACAACTTAGAATGTTATAGAAGTGAACTTTTGACCCTCATCCTGGTCCTCTAATTGTGTCTAAGGAATTTATATGAGGGTTGTTTATATTAGAATTTTCTCGTACCTATCTTAACTTCTGAAGTGGAATCAGACTTTTAGTTGTGTACAGTTTTAATTTGAGAGGATTTATTTATTTAAATTATACATTTGAATTGCAAAGTGCTCTTTGACTTCAGGACTAAATCGCTTATTTTGGGATTATTGTAAATTTATTTAGATACGTTTTGGATTATATCATTGTGATGCATCAAGACTGTTCGCAAAGCAACTCTTTTCCGGGCTATAGGTAAATTAGCACTTTCAAGATTGGAATTCATTTGGAACACCACTGGAATTCATTCGGAATATTCTATACTTTGGGACTTGTGATAGACCTTTCAGGACTATTTGGGATTTATATCACAATGCTGTAGTTTCTTTTAAATCTTTCACCTTGTATTTTAGGGAAATACAATATTTGTTGAATTTTTTTATAAACAAAATCTTGTTGGTGCTCGTTGTATTCTGTTACTTAGTTTACGACCAAAGTTTCGTAAAAATAGAAAATCGACAACTTCTAGGAGTAATCATTGACATGTATTTATTGTGGGAAACTAATTTAAAGTTGGTGCTTTCTGCAATATCCTCCAGAACAGTATTGTTGATTATACTTCCATCATATGTACCAAATTTTATTCAAAAAATAGTCATCTCGAATGCTCCATATAGTTCTAGATCTCTCTGATGCTTCCATTGTGTCCCTTTGGTGATCGGCATGTAGGCTTGGTCGTCTTGAAGATGTGTTTTTGTGCGTGCGCGCGTGCGTGCGTTACATGTGTATATGTGTCTGACATTGTAGTAAGTAAAATCTTAATTGAACTCATTGTATTAATATTATACTATATTGCTTCATAACTTAATTTATTAATCTTACAAAATTATTATTATTATTATTATTATTATTATTATTATTATTATTATTATACACTGCAAGATGCTTTTAACGCTAGTATTGTTACAACAAATATATTATTCAACATTTATAAAACAAAATTAAAAGTAAAAAAAAATTAACAAAACTCTATAGGTTACTGGATTCAGTCTCAAGCTGTGCATCTTGCATTTGTGTTGACTCCACAACGGAATGATCCAAGATCATGGTTTTTGTAGGTGAAGGAAATGCTGGCGGTGGACCCGTCTCTCTGCGTTCGTACTGTTCCTTAAACCATTCATCTTCCGCTAACTTCTTCAGATGTACTCGGGCTTTGAGTTTTGCAAGCATTCTGAGGATAATTTTTTGGCACCTATTGCTTACAAAAGGTGTTGAGGGGAATTTTACTGTACTCTGAACTTGCTTAAGCAATTTCTTGTGGTCAGAATCGTCAAAGGGAAGTAGACCATACACCTGGAAAGATATTTATGGAATAAAGTTCTTTGTGATTAAAGTGTATGTGAATGTGGTCATGTATGCGTACTTATTCAAATCAATGTAAATATTACTTGTTGTTCTAAAATTGAATACTAAAATGGTTTAAACAACTTCTATTCAATCCTGATTGTTGAATGAGCTGTACCTTAAATTTCATCTAAAAATTCCCAGACGAAAATTATTGATCGTTATGAGCTTTTATGATCGTATGTCAGGTACTAAAATGGGTCAAGAAAAGAGGACGTCGGACTTATCGTAACGGATAACACGGTAGTGCGAATTTGTTTCAAACACACGCTGCTTTCATTGTAATCATTGTAACATCATAGCGCGCGACATTCAGTCCTATTTGTATTGGATCACACCTTTAGGTTGACCTCGTCCAAAAATGTCTACATAATTTAAAATTGATTTTGCTGTATCTTCTTCTCAGGGTTTGTAAAAAATGATCTTCAAAAGTAATATGAATGCATGACGGACCAAATAAATTAATAATTGTCATTTAAAGGTATGGGTAATAAAATTCTACAAATTGACACTCATTACTGAAATAGTCGGTTTTGAACGCCATGACCCGATTGACTTACACTATTCATTTGATTTTGACAGTAAACAACAGGTTTGCATTTCAGTGTATCGAGTCATTACCATGTCACAGAGTCATTTCCGTGCTTCAAAAGTTTCAGGTTTCCGATTTTGTGACATTTACCCTGTGTTTCTTGCGAGTCTGTCCTTCCTTTATATAATAATAATAATAATTATAAGAAGAAGAAGAAGAAGAAGTAGTAGTAGTAGTAGTAGTAGTGATATAGCAAACTCCACAAAACTGTTTACTACCAGCAAAAACATAATGTATTGCGTTATTACTGGTTAATAATAGTAGTAGTACCAATGGTGACAGTTACGCCATATTAACGCGTTACTACCTAGAAAACATCATACAAGGGTTTCACTGTAATTTTTCATTTTTATCCCATTGCATCAGTAATCAACATGCTGTGCATTTGGCACAATGAATGATTTTAAGTTCCGATCAACGGGACCGCCAAACTGGTCGGAAATCGAGAAATGCAGTGACCGTCAGTCGTACGCAACTGACTTTTTTTTCAAAATCAGGAAATATCATGTAAAAGCAGAACATTTAGTAGAATAATTTCAACACTAAATTCATAAATTTAATAAATATGTGTGTGCATATATATATATATATATATATATATATATATATATATATATATATATATATATATATATATATATATGTTATGTTATGTTGTTGCAGTCACTCTTGACTATTACAATACGGTGGTCACGTAATGATACGGTTCATGAACTTCCTTTATATTACTGATATAAGACCCCATAATGAAACAAAAATCACGAGCATGACAACACAATCTCAATGTTGACAACACAACCTCAACCCCAACAGACACACACAGCAACACACAGACAAGTTAGATAATACATTTTATCGAAAAGCGCCGGTGATGTCACCAATTCTGCTTGTATTGTTCAAACTGTGAAGCAGACGAATTGTATACATTGTGCTGGGAACGATTTTATGACTGATAAGTACAAAAAGTGATTGGAACTGGATATGGTATGAACGGGATTTGATCACTTGCTAAAGTTTGTACATGTAAAGGAAATCTACTATTACCCTGAATAGAGTAATTCTTCATATTTTTAACATTCACGGCTATGTGACATTTTGTTTATGCATGGGTTATGCAGATTTTACGCATGGTGACATCACTAAACAAAAATGTTTAAATGCCGTCGTAACAGGACCTGACAGCAGCAGCAGCAGCAGCAGCAGCAGTAGTAGTTCTTTTATTTATTTATTACCATTGTTGAATTATTTATGAAAATTTGATGGATGTTTTATTTTCGCGAAAGAATAGTTTAATGCGGAAAAAAAAAAAATGCCGAAAATACCATGCACTGATAGTTTCGACTTGCAAGCTACAACAGGCTTGACATTCGGTTCCGGTAGCGGAAAACGTGTGATTTACTCTGGTCTTATCCCTCATCTTGCCTTACAAGTGTCTAATTTCATCGTCATAGAATTTCTCAAAATGAATCTTGGAAAATCTTGGAAATACATTTCAGCATGCTCTTGGCTAAAAATATTTAGTTTTAAAACAAAAATAGCAGGCTAGAAGGATTTTCTTCGCTATCAAATGAAAACTGAGTCAGTCATCAACTCGAATGAGTCAGATAGCGGTGTGTGATTGCTTGAATGCCAGGTGTGATGTCAATATTATTAATAGTGTTTCATTACTTTTAAATACCCTGAAAAGTTGGTAAAGGTTGACAGTAGTAGTGCACTTCACTCCCAGTACAAATGCATACAGGAAATTCAATGGCAATAAGTGAAAAGGTCATGGAATTAGAACCCAATCATATTTTCTTGGCAAATTTAGAACAATGAAAAGTAGGCTACAACGATCCAATTCGTGTGCCAATATCCGTTCTATATTTAGACCATTTTATTTTCGTAATTCTTCCGGTGTGTCTTTATGTTTAAGTTTTAGTCAGTGGAAAACCATTTTTCTTTATTTAAAAAAGAAAAAGGAATAATATGTTTTCGCATAGGAAGGACTGACCATGGTATAAAGGACGACTCCTGTGCTCCAGACATCCGACAGAAAAACGTTATAAGCGATTCCCTTCAGCAGTTCTGGTGCCGCGTAAGCATAGCTGCCGCAGTAAGTCTCGCTTAAAGCCATGGTACCGGATTTGGCTTTGGGAACTTGTTTTGAAAATCCAAAATCGGAGACTTTAAGAGTATAATATTGGTCCAAAAGCAGGTTTTCGCATTTGATGTCCCGATGAGCAATGTTCCGGTCATGCAGATATGTGATGCCGTCGTACAGCTGGGTGAACCATCGGCCAGCAAGATTTTCTTCGATGTATTTATGCTGTTTAATAAGCTCCAAAAGATCGCCTTTTTCTGTGAATTCCATTATAAAGAAATGGCGAGAAGTTGTTTCTATTAGCTGGTAAACGGAGATTAGATTCGGATGGTTACACATTCTCATTGTGTCCATTTCTCGTGGCAAAAACTTGTTAAGGTATTCGTGGTTTGCCTCTTTCTTTGATATTATTTTCACGGCAACTTTAATCCTCCGATTTACGTCATACGCACTTTTTACTACTGCAAAGGAGCCTTTGCCCAGTGTCTTTCCAATGATTATTCCTTGAGCTTCCAAAATATGGTCATTCAATGGTCTTTTCGACTTTCGGAGACTAGAGTCTTCACGACTGGTTTCCTCAGTCCTTGATTCCTTTATCAACTTTTTCTTATTTTTATCCTCAGTGTTGTTGTCTTCATCGTCTATCATTTTATACCTGTAGCATGATTTTCAACTTTTCGAATAGCGACATTCTTGTTGTCACCATCTTGTACAGTAGCTAGGAAACAAACGTCATGATCTCTGACGTAATTTTATTTATTTACGATTTCCTACGCTAGAACATCAAGACAACACGAGGATCCTATACTCTTTTCTGTACACGCGTAATGTAGGTAAAGAAATAAAACATGGTTACAATGTTTGCGTATTTATTTTAATATTGTTGTTCAACTTCGTTCATTGTTTACATTGTTGTCAATCGCTTCCATAAATGTTTCCCGAGCTTTATATAATAAGCATGTTAACACCTAACGAAAAAGTGATGGACACTTGTGTCCAACGTCAGAATAGCACATATAGAAAGAGATTTCATAATAACTACGTATTAGATGATCACACAAATTACAAATTTCCAGAATTGCTACCAACGGATCTGACATAAGTGAAAAGAAAGTATACATTAATGTCATTTTAATATGAAGTATACATTTTCCATGCAGAACAGTTTATGTGTCAAAATATGAAATCATACATGTGCATAAATTATCAATTAAGAATCTTGTGCGTTTATTCAGTTCGATCTTATGTAGAAATCGAGTTTAGCTGTGCTTTACAGACAAAGAATGGGTTTGACCTAATTAACTCTAAGCAAAAGGAGAAATTATAGGATCATATTATTTTTACAATTCTTGGTACTAATCTTTTGCCTATTTAAAAATACTTATGAAAGCTTTTGTAGGCAAGAGTATGGCAATAATAAACTTTTGAGGCTGCCATCATAGCGGTCAAATTGGATGTAATATTAGCCCCATTTTCATTTAGATCCAACTAGATATCACATATAAGTCGTTTGGTGAAAACTTCATGTCGTCTGTCGATATGGCTTTACCATTCAGAACTTGTTGCAATAAAAAGATTTTCAAGATGGTGACCGCACTTTTGATGTCAAATCTGCACCATTTTTACATAGAACCAAATAGACGCGTCTTCGGGTGGATTACCACGCCGATATGGCATTCCGTTAAGAGTAGCGATATCAAAATTTGTCAAGATGGTCACTCTGGAGGACATATTGGATGTCAGATCAGCACCATTTTCATTTGGGACCAACTATGGTGTCGCTCTACAGTTTCGTCATTTGCATAGGTTAGAATTTTAAAGAAAAAATTTCCCCGGGTTTCCTCGCAGTCTATTTAAAAAAAAGACCTCATATGTCTTGCGTATTGTTCAAAGAACCTTTAATTCCCTTTATTTTGGTGTATGATTAATGGGTGTAATATGAGTTATAGAGTATACAGCTTGGTCTTACTTCAGATGTGCACCTCTCAAAGGACTGCTAGCTACGCTTGTTCATCTTCACTTCCTTGACTTCAGAGGTAAATTGGGCTTTTTTAAAAATAAAAAATAAAAAAAGAGCCGATAACATTTTTTACATTTTATATAATTGGTAATTCATTCGTTGCACATTCAACAGCTGAAATTGTCTGGTCCGGCAAAATTCGTGTTCCCTATTTTAATAACTGCTATATGATAGTGTACTTTAGACTAATTCAGACTGATTGTGTTTAGCACAAGGGAGCAGCCATTTTAGATGTCGGTGTGCTTAGAACATGTCCACAAGTACAATATCCAAAGAAATTTCAGCAATAGCAAATGTAAGTAACATAGAGGTATACCAACATTCTTTCCACTGTGTATGTTGCAAAGGTAAACAACTTCACCTTACACACGCAACTCTCTCAGAAGTTCATAATATGCAGAGAGCCCCCTATAGCTTTAATGTGTGTGTGTGTGTGTGTGTGTGTGTGTGTGTAAAGTTTCGTTTGCAATTACTACAAATTGTCTTTGATCTTGATCTAACGGAAGGATGACCGACAACGTGCCATCCCATAAGCTTTTTGGGTATATGACCAAAAGAGCTAATTATTGGAAAAGGAATAACAAAAATACTCGTCCATACTTTACAATAAAATATGCTTAACCTCTGTTTAAAATGGAATTATTCATCTAAAAGAAGTGTGCTCACTTACTACATATAGCGTTTTTTTTTATGTTTATCAGCAAACCTTGAAGATCTTTAAATCTTAGTAGAAACATCTGTGATCTTATTTAATAAAACAACAGTTTTCGACGCATTTGAGACTGGACATCAGAAGAATAGCATATCCGCGATATCGTTCGCAATACATTACTATTTTAAAAACATTCAGCTTCTGTAAACTACAGAATTTTCCGCGCAATCAGCTTTTGCCTGATAAAAGATGACACAAAAGATAGCTGACAATGTTTTCAAGGTATGTAATTGCAGAAACATATGAAACTAAATGAAAACTATCTATTGTGAGTAGCATATAATGATCTGCAGTGGCAAAAGGCAACAACTTATGGCTTGTACAGTTTTCGTTGAAAAACTAGTGTTGATTAAGCTATTAGACTGGGATGCAACATCAGACCACCTTTATTGTCACAATGTTATAGTAAGAATGTTAAGCTCAAGCTCAGAAAACCAAATGTGAAAGTCACACATGGATTCTATCTGCGTCAAGGAAAGTGATGGATCGCCCAGCTAGCATTTAAATACTAAAAGACTGCACACAACCCCTCCCCCAGAAATAAAAAATAATGGCCCACCGGCCACTGATATCACTCGCCAGGTGTGTATGTTACGTAGAAACAAGGATGAGTACTTGTGTCTTGATGTGTCTGACACCTTCAAAGATACTGTATTCAGTATACAGAAGTTCAAGCTTTCATATGGAACGCCAAATCGTTTAATCCAGATAAGCTGACAAGGTCTTTGTTTTAGAGAGATCATAAGGCGAGCTGAAGAGATCGTAGGGTGAGCTAGAGTGAGCTTTGGATGATCTGGAGAGGGTGAGCATTATAGAGCGAGATGGAGAGAAGGAACTGGAATGATCTACAATCTGTTATATAAGGGAATGAAAAGACTGGTAATTCTATCAGAAAGCTGTAAAGTGTGAAAAAAACACGAAAACTACCTTCGCTGAACCCTGCTGAAATTCACAGACTTTATCATTTCATACAAGTGCATTCAGAAATCTTACAGGGGTGACCCGAAGCAGTGGCAAACAGGAAACATTAAGTATATAATCTCAGGAAACAATATTTGATATAGATTTTGTTTATATATAATTTGATTGTTTATTTCTTGTTTACTAGACAAAAGCTGATGGCAGTCAACCAGTGCGAACAGGATATGTAGATATTATATGACCAGCCTAAGTATTTTGAAGTTACTTCCCTCAAAAGTAGGATAGATGTAAGAAGAAAAGCCATGTTAGAAACTTATTGGTATTATGATTCTATCACTTCGAAATGAAATAACCTTATCTGGTTATATATATATATATATATATATATATAGAGAGAGAGAGAGAGAGAGAGAGAGAGAGAGAAATTTTGCATGAAAAGAAACTATTTACTTTCGAGGAGGGGATTTGTTGCGATTTGTTCCGATGTGTACCTTCCCCTTGTCGCTTGTAGATTTAAACTATGGTCAACATTTATTTTCACATTGTTTGTTTACAGTGTTTAAATGCTGTAAATTCCATATATAATAGATACTGAAGCAAATTCATGTGCAGATGGATATTTTGAGACCATGTTAAGAACGAATGTTCTCTATGATATTGTACAATGTTCGATGTCATAAATGCATTTTACGATGTCCGCCATCTTTGTTTTGGAGGCAATTTGTGTATTGGAGGCACCTCCAGTTTTCGCTATGCGGTATGTGCAGGAGAAGTTGAACAATAATAAACAAAAGTTTTACATGGAACAAGTTCTGCTTAACAATAAACTTATTGTCTCCAGCAAAGTACTGTGTATCTTCTCACTTTCCCGAACCAAACCACTAACCTCATTTGGAAGGCAATGTTTACTGTTACATGTCTTACGCAAGGATTTTATTAGTTAATGTAACAGAAGAGCAGGAAAAAAATCCATGCTTTATTCCTTTTCTGATCTTCTGTTACATTAACTAATTTATCCGGCGCATGAACAAATTCATTTCTTCATATATATATACACACACACACACACACACACACACACACACACGGAGGGGGATATGTATGGAAATATGTGTCTAAAGTTGATAATGGAATATCCCGGACTATATTCCTTGCTTGCATTTTTTTTCCACACAATTTGTGTTCTAACAATGCGTTTACACTGGTAAAATATCGTTCAAAGTTTGATTATTTAGAGAAAAAAAAATGAGCAATATTGATGAAAACTCAAACATAACTAATTGATGAAGTATGTCTAGCATTAATGAAATGAATTTTGAATTTTTTTTCTGTTCATCGGTATATTTTTTCTACAAAATTAAATAAAGCTACTTCGATGGGTCGTTATCGCAAATGCATATGCTTTTAATGTAATGCATTTTTGCGTTTCCGATTTTTGTTGAAATACGGACGGAATTAAATTTTTGTCGTTTTGTTCTGCGTCCTTCCATTTTCCTAGACTCCAAATGTTGTATAAAGAAGACTATTGTGGTGTCCATTACACATGTCCAGGAAGTCATGCCGTTTTTCTGGGTATCTCTGTAGTAACTTCTGAGGGTTGCATGAATAGATTCAACCGGAAGATGGAAATTCTAGGTTTGGGGGTCTGGATTTAATATGGCAACCTGATTTGGCTCCTATATGAATTTATCTTGTGGGGATGGTGGTTCGAATTAGTATGTGGAATATGTGAACATTCCAGATGGCACTATTGGGTTCTAAGGAAATTTTTGGTTAAAGTAGTACACAGATGGAGAGTTTTAGAGTACCTACTTTCATTTTGATTAATTTATTAAAATATTAAAAGTGGCATAGAGAAAACGTAGTGAGTTCAAAATTTTTAAAGATGTTGAAACAGCTTCGCTGCCACGCATGTATCCAATGAAACTCCTTGCTTTTCCTGATTTAAAACGAAAAATTAATGATGATAGAAAGTGATAACCTATAATCTGGTGATAACCTATAATTTGCCATCTCTCCATTTTCATTCTACTTATTATATGCGTGATCTAGTAAAGTTATCGTACTCTTGCACATGTTGCTCACATTCCAAATACAAGGTATGGTATGGCGTCATGATTTTCAACTAGTCCTACACTAGTTACTCCCATTCCACATACAATGTGTGGCGTAGCGATGTTCAAGTACTCGTATACGAATTGTCTACATCACAAAACTGCGCAGCATCTCTGCAACGAGAACGTTGCCTCGCAAAACCTACTGTACCGAAGGTGCAACCAGAATATGGCATAATCTGTCTGGCAACAAGCCTGAACTAATTAGATAGTCGTTGGTTAACTCAGCAATACATACAGGTACAGTTAGTTTCATGAACTCTTCTTAAGTTAGTTTCTACGGTGGTCCATTTTTCATCACACTACTGCATGCGACGTTGTAAGCTGTATCACTTACTCGTGATTTAAAAGTATGTCTTTCATCTGACACATTTATTATAATAGTTGAACATTTAACAGCATCTCGGAGACGTTGCTATTATATTATTTGACTGAAGAAACTCTTTCATTGGCTTTACTCGTGGTTCAGTTATATTAGTTTCTACTTACTTAGGATCTGACTCAGCAGATGTAATGGCATGGAGGATCCTTAAAATTAGACCGATGTATGTTGACCATAGTATCGATTTAAAATCTTCCAGTGTTCTCTCTATAATGCCTTTTTACCATTCATCAATTCATTTTCTGACAGCATTCATCAATTCATTTTCTGACAGCATTCATCAATTCATTTTCTGACAGCATTCATCAATTCCTTTTCTGACAGCATTCATCAATTCATTTTCTGACAGCATTCATCAATTCCTTTTCTGACAGCATTCATCAATTCATTTTCTGACAGCATTCATCAATTCATTTTCTGACAGCATTCATCAATTCCTTTTCTGACAGCTTTGTCTCTAGCTCTTTAACATCATCTACTAAAGCCTCTGCTAATTCATTATTGTATATCTCATCTAAAAACTTCCAATTATGCAATACATTTTTGTGCAATACTGCTATCATGTCGTTCAATATTACATTGTAAGTTTCCTCTTTCGAAATTGTTCGTCGTCGCATTTGTAGTAGTAATCTCAACAACATTTTAAGTTCACCTCTTGCATGCTCCAAAGTGTTTTTGCTGTATCAATAATTGACATTTTTCTTCTTCGGCAACATTTGTTTAAGGCTTTTACATAGAATTGAATTTCTCTAGATTTTCAATGTGCTTGCTTTGTTCAATATCTTGATGTGTAATGGCAAGCTGGACATTGTTTTTGGCATTTGCGTAGGACGAAAAGTTTTATTTCTTACATCCAAATGCTTATCAATCGGAACTTTTTTTAAACCTTACAAATGCGTCAATTTGTTATAGCCAAACGATTACAAATATATCACTCTGTTACAGACAAATTCTTTAGAAAATCATTATAATCCCAATAAACTTGTACTAGGCTTTATGAAATAGTTGCATAGTTTGATTGTGATTTTGTTCATTACAAAAATATCTAAAATACGTGCAGAAACAATTATTTGACGAATTTCTAGTATAATAAATACATCATTCAGGATGAAAGAGGACGTGCAGCATCAATTCTTGTTTCAAAGGAACAATAATTATATCATTTTGTAATTCTCTTCCAAACGTTTGCAGGAAAGTAAAAGTACGAAACAACACGACTACCTTGAGCCGACCCATGCTGTTGGTATTCATAAAGAAAAATCATGTGAAATTCAAAACAAATTAAGTGTAGGAAATGCTACGAGATAAAATATCTTGATGAAGCACAAGAATCTGATTGATGCATGCTTGGATGAAATGCCCAAAATGTACTGAATAGGCTATGCAGTTTAGAATACCTTAAACTGGAAAAAAAATAAAAAAATAAAAAAAATTAAAAAAACACAGTATGCGAATGGGGAAAAACTGTTCTAATAATTGCTTCAACCCGTAGAATTAATTCACAAAATCTTCATTGTTAAAAACTCAAATATGCGACAAAAGAGAAAGAATCAGCAAAACGTAGCAAACAGATGTCAAAATATTCGCTATCTAACAGTCAATGTTTTCTTTTCAAAAGTGCTATAAGACAAGAAAAAAGAAATTAAACGTTTCAACAAGAAAATATTGAAATACTCCTGCTAAAAGAAAAGAAATCAAATATGTAGGAAAATGAAAATAAAAAAGACAAAGAATCAACAACTTTTAAGAGACAGATATACCATTCTAGAAATCAAACGAGGAAAGTCTGGGTAGTCAAACTATCAGGGATTTACAAAATGTCAGAAGACAAGAAAAACTATTTAAAACATTTTAACAAAGAAATTATATCATTTTACGTTGTTATAAAAAAGTCTAAGTCAGATATGCGAGAAAAGGAGAACAAAAATCAACAAATTGTAGCGAACGAATGTTTCATTATCTAATTATCATTTTTTTTCTACAATTTTAGAAGAGAATAAAAAAACAATTTCAGTGAATAAATATTATTAGTAAGCGTTAAAAGATCAGATATTCGAGAAACAGAAAACAAAGAATCAAGAAAATTTAAGTGAATAAAATTCAAATTATATCGAATAAATGTCACAATTTTCGCTATCTAATATAAAATTTCCACAAACGTTAGAAAACATGAATGACGAATAAACAAATTTTAGTAAATAGGTCTCCGCAAATTCGTGACATTTTCCAGAAACTGAAAGTAAATATCAGATTTTTTCAATTGAAGGCATGCTTAAATAAGTAACATAATCAGAATTCAGTACGCTAAAGAGAGCTTTTCAGGCTACACTCAAAACGATTAAAAAGAGAATTGGCTACTGTCTCTTGTGTTGTTGAGAAGGAAAATATACGAAAAGAAAGAAAATTACTGAGGATAAGAAGTGAAAGACGAAATAGAATAAGGAAACAAAGAACAAGAACTGAAACGACGAAGGGAAGGCCGTAAAGAGAAATAATAAAAGGTAAAAAGAGAGCGCGCAGAGCAGAAGTCTTGTACAGAATAGTTGCTTCAAGAAGTACAGGTAATGAGAGTAACTTCCTTCATTGAATTCTTATGAATTTATTGGAACAAAGAGCTGTATTTGTTGTTTTATCACATGCATGACGATATTATTGTAAATATAAAAGTTTTAAAGAAAATTAAATTCTGTAAAGATGTATCTTAAACTGAAGATTAGTCTAATGAAATATACGAGCTTGCCAAGTATGGACAAGGAATAAAAACTTTAGTATTCGACAACATTTACTGAGATCTTTCATAGGTTGTCAATTATAATGTAGTAAATGCCCCGTTTAGTAATCTTTTCACTCAATTCGGTCAAAAGATCTCAGTTTAAAACAAAAATACTCTTTAATAACACACACACACACACACACACAAACACACACACACACACACACACACACATATATATATAGAAGAGTGTGCGGTACATATATATATATATATATATATATATATATATGTTATATATATATATATATGTTGCTATATAAGCATATAAGGCTATATATTATCAAGTTTGAATACTCTAGTGGAGATCATACGTGCAGTCAACCCTAGTACAACGTAGTCATGTATAACAGGTTCAATAGATGTCATATGATAACTAAAGACAAAAGCAAATTTGAAAATGAATGTGATATATCAGTATATCAATCACTGTGTATAAAAAAGAAACTGGCAGTGATAACTAGAAATACTATAATACTATTTCCGAGACTGCTAGAACGACATACGATAGACCAAGAAAGAAACCAAACTAGAGTAACAGAAAAGGAAACGAATCAGTACGTTGACATGTTAATCACTGTTGATTCAATACAAAAAGTTATCCATGCGAGAATTAAGATTTTACCGAAGCTTCTATCAACCAAGACTGATATGCACACAAGTGGCAAATTCATACACAAGAACAAGAATTGTCCATTTATTTCCCTACAATAGAAAAACTGAATCAATGCAAAGGCCTATATTATATTGCAGAAACGTTAATTGACATAATTCCTAAAGAATGCTATCTAGTGAAAGTTAAACCTTCAATAGTCAGCTCAGTGTTACATGGTGATACGAATGACTTTGAATTGTTTGGTCAAAACTTAAAAAATCAACATTAACTGAAAGTAATGGACTGTCAAAGGATTGCCAGACATAAACATGTTGATGTGTGTTATGCAAGTATTTTCAATGAATTTTGAAATGTCTGCGTACAAAATTACAAACTTGACCCAGTGCACTACTACAGTACACCTGGTTTAGAATATGACGCAACTACGAGTATAGGAGGATCAGAGCAAGAATAGAGTTGTTAACTGATTCTGACATATTACTCACGATTGGTGGTGGCATTAATAAAATAGCTGAAAGATATGCAAAATTTATTTTATTTTGAAGACGGTAAGATGTCAGAGACTGCTAAAGCAATCGAAGATAACAGTGAATATGATCTTAAGCGTCTAAATAATTCCTTACGAACCGATAACCAATGACTTGTATGTCCAGACTACGTTTCAACATTTACCAGTGAAAGACTTCAGATGGGGAAATAAAAAGAAATTAGATTGATACAGGAAAATCTGTTAAAAATACCTCGCGATAGTAATACTCGGTACAATTCTGAAGTGGCCTTTGAAATGCCAACGTTATCGCATGTTTACTTCAATGAATACCCTGTATGACTCGAGTAAATTATCCCAGACGAAAATAATATACAAAATAATCCACTGAGAAGTATCTAAAAAGAAAAGAGTGCTTAAGTTGCAGTGATCATTGATGATATCAAAAATATGTGAAACATTACAGAATTGTAATGTGTTGTAATGTGTCCTCTAATATTTCAACACATTTTGATACCAATAATCACTCTCTACTCGATTTTTCTTTCATGCCAATAGATATTGTGCATGGAGACATGAATGGACTCATAAAAGAAACTTACTGCATTCATAAATTAGATACTTTTTATCCTAATGGCCTTAATACCAATGCACTATATAAAATTGTATAAAATATATTTTTTTTAAATTTTATAAATTGTATATCCTTTATAACAATATAACTACATGTATCACCGTTTGTCTCTATTTTATTTTATTATTTTACTGAAACATTACAGAAACTTAAAATTATTCGTGAAGTTGGAAGCGAAATTTGCAAATGTGAATCGAAATTCTTTTCAATCAACAAACGTGGCTAAAGACACACACTGAGCATGATACTTCACTGACACAAAATCAACTAATTAGTTTGAAAGGGCTTCTTCAAATAGACAAAGAACACGGTGTTTGGAAAATAGAGAATTTGACCAAAGCGACAACTGTGAAAATAAGTACTGATGAAAAGAAATATGGAAAATTGCTAAAAGAGTTATTATTTGCAAACGTAAAGGTACTTGATGAGAACTTTGTCCAAGTGAGCAAGAAAAACAAAAAGATCTAACTTACAAAGCAGGTCTTTGGTGGTTTTAAGGTGTTTGAAAAATGAATAATGTGCGAATTTTAGAATGACAAGTTGAAAAACAAATACGGAGATTAAAAGAGTCTGCTTGTAACGACAATGATTTGTTATACATTCTTGTTAAGACAAACAATTTTCGTGATAATGTGAAAGAAGACATGAGTTCTCTGATACAGGCGATAATTACAATGAGATGATCTTAAACACACCGCAAATAGAATATATATAACCGGCGTTTTCAAGAACGAACTATCAAACATTCCAATAAGACAGTATGATGGTTAGCGGTCAAAATCATAAGTGCGTGATCAAAACAAAATCTACAGTTTGAAACGTACAAGAACTGCCTGTTTAATCACAATGACAAAACTCAACAAATGACACTAGCCAGGTCGAACAATCATGATAAATAAATTAACAAAACGTCTGTATGTATCCTGCGCGCACGACATACGTTATTTTGTCCACAGTATAAATACTTTACAATGCGACTATATAGCATAAAAGTGTTCCAGTGACATTGGCAATTTAAAATGAACGAAATGTTTCAAGTCAATTATACTAATGTAAAACACAAACATGATACATTCGTCTAATGCAAGGGAGATGTGTTGGAATAGCACATGTCAAATCAAGATTTGACAGTTATCCACAAGACTTTCAAACTATTCATGACATTAAACGTATCTAGTTAGATTGCTGTGTTCCTAGTAACTCTTACTATAAAATAAGGAAGGAGTATAGTAGACTCTTGCTATATAGATACGAAAACATTCAACACGGCATCGAAGAGAAAAAAAACCCACAGATACTTTACACCTACATGTATAAATACGGTTTATGCAGTGTCTGTTACGAATACTATTGTAGTTGTCGTTGAAAATTAGCAAGAAACTAACACGCATAGATGGAAGAGGAGAAAGAAAAATAAAGATGTATTACCTGAAGAAGTAGGCCCAATTGCAACAGGTATTAAGTAATTTCTACTGTAATTTAAATGATGAAGATGACACGTATACAGTAGCTGACAAATTGGAAACACAGTGAATATTCCTCAATAAATAGCAAAGCATCTGTACGAGAAAATAGCAGAATTAATTAAAATCGCAACTGTTGATCGTTTGATGCAAATACTCGCGCAAAAAAAATGAATGGAGAAAATATAGATCAAGAAGCTAACTGTACCTTTGTGGTTTGTTCAGTTAACAAAAAGGCCATCTAGTAAGATTGGGTTTCTTGCTAGAACGATTGTACCATATACTCGTTGCACCTTCGGTACAAGAATTGTTGCAAAGCAGCATTATCTTTGTAGAGATGCTATGTGGTTTTGTATTGTAGACAACACGTATAGAAGTGCTTGAACATTACAAGGGTCACAACTATTTGGAACGTTAACAACTGAAATCTGGAAGAGCCATGAGAATTCGGTCAGTTGAAATTCATGTTTGCGTAGCAACGAAGCCGTTCGGATATCTTTATAACTTTTGAACTCACTATGTTTTCACTGGATTACTTACTTTTGAAACTTAAACAAATTAATAAAAAAGGGGAGTAGTGTACGTTCTATCAGAGTCCATAATGATCTAAAGATATTCTTAAATTTCGATAGACCACCAGAATGACAACTTTAATCTTAAATTCACATATCCCCCATAGTTCTTTGACCCACCTCCTGCCTAATACAATTCCTCATGTGACCAACTCAATTTCCCACCGTAAATCGACTCCACTCCCCCCCCCAAAAAAAATAGAACTTCCATCTTCCGCATTAAATCTAGCCATGCGACCTTCAGAAAAGTAGCCCGACTTCTTAAGCATACGTAATGAACACCGCAAAGGGATCCACTATGCAACTCACGAAGTCTTGGAAAACGGAAGGACGCAGAAGGAAAAAAGTTCAATTTAATACCTTCTTTTTTCCTACAGAGAGCAGAATATATATATATATATATATATATATATATATATATATATATATATATATATATATATATATATATATATATATATATAAGATAAATAAGTTACGAACATATCTTGTCATATCATGTCTTCGTATTTATCTTCCCTTTGATGGAAGTGAGGCTAGTCATTAAATATCTCTTTACACTGTTCTCATCGGTTGATTGCCATTCAATTTTGCACCCATTCTGACTAGTAAACATGAAATGTACCAACACATTATGTATGCACCAAATCTATAACAAATGAATAAGGTTGCTTAGGATTATATACCTGAATTTTTCCATTTGCCACCAGTTTGGGTCATCCCTGTATGATTTCTAAATGCACTTATGTGAAATGATAAAGTCAGTGAACTTTAACAGGTGTTCAGCTAGAGCAATTTTCGAAAATTATTGAAAACTTTAATTACAGTTTCCCGATATAATTATCCATCATTCCATTCCACTATAAAACTAATACACTACTCCATCTCCTCCTCTCCAGCTGACCCAACGATCTCTCCAACTTACCCAGCGATCTCTCCCCAGCGATCTCTCCAGCTGACCATTCGATCTCTCCAGCTCACCCAACTATCTCTCCAGCTCACCAAACGATCTCTCCAGTTCATACCCTTTAAACGATTTGGCATTACATCGAGTCATAACTTCCAAATATTTTTCATATAATGTTCGTGACATTTTCTGTATATACTAAGAACTTATTTAATTGTCAGAAGAAGTTCTGGACATAGTAAATAGTTCGGGTGTTACCTGAATACCAGTGAGTAGGCTGTGCTATCCCTGCCCCCCCCCCCCCCCCCGGCAACCCGTCAGTTTATCATGCTGATAGGTAAACTGTATTTGAGAAAATTCTCAAGACCTGGGGCTGTAAACTTTAATCTGCTAAAAAAAATATAAAATCTCGAACTTTTCTTACATTGGATAGAGCTATTCTTTCAAGCTCAAAATGTTTCGAGAATATGTGGTCAGTTAATAAGAGGTATGTAAATTTAGAATCTCAATCTAAAACTTAAAATCTCTAATTCTTATACTTTCTAAATACTGTATTCATGTGTGTACCCTCCCACCAAGCTGAGAACAATAAAAACCTAAGTTGTATAACGAACCACAGGTTTGCGTGAATGCTATTGGCAGATGGAAAAGCGCTATACATGACAAATTCGGTATTTAAAAAAAAAATCCCGATTGAAAAAAAAACAACGAAGCTTACCGAGTTACTTTTCAAATGAACATAGAAGAAGGCCGAGTTGTTCGGTTAAAAATAAACGGGTTTCTCGACATTTATTAATGGTCATGGATTCTTTTCACATATTTTATTTCTGGTATAATAATAATAATAATAATAATAATAATAATAATAATAGAAATAATAATAGTATTGGTATGGAAATTATTACGCTATTATTATTATTTATTAATTAATTCATTAATTCATTCATTCATTCATTCATTCATTCATTAAAGATTATCTGGATATTGAGACACTACTGAGTTTATTGATAAATGAGAAAAATACAGTGGGCTCATTAGATTGAGTAGATAGGAATGCTTACCATTGGGATGTAATGAAAGGCTTGGTGCATTGGGGAAGGGGTTGGGTTCGTAAAGAGAGGGAGCAAATCCTACATGCATTACGTCATAGTCCCCTTTGGGGACATATATCGTCACTCGGGTATTTACATTGATTCTCTGGAAACTGACGTCACCAATCAACATCTTCGACCCTTCTATCGCCAAACTGCTACCAAATGACCCTGGTAAACAACGCATTTCGCGATAAGCGAAAGCGCCGCCAAGGGAGCAGTTTATTCGGTCAATTGTTCGAGTACAATCGTATCCCTTCAGAAAGAAAGGAGGATTTCCGAATGTGTAACTGTTGACACATTCCTGGAAATAATTGTATCATCCATTGTGCAAAAGTTACTCATTTGGAACCACCTGCACTACGGTATTCATCTTTGCATAATACATGCACAACCACAAAATCACGTAGACCCAGATCCACCATTGCATAATGCGCCGGAATATCTGAATCTACGCTCTGGACTTTAAGTAAGAATCTGATCTGTCGGCACGTTATGCGTGGAGTAATTACTGAACAATCAGCTTTGAATAAAGCAAAGCTACGTCCGCTCATAGTTTCATACATTTTTAGTTGTTCCTAATTCTAACTGACTGAGATGTAATATGTCTGATAAACGTTTCTGGAAAAGAACAATTTTTGTATGTTTTCCAAGGCCGTTATCATGGCGACTGACAACAGTGGTTGCTAGTATGCGCAATGAGACGCAGTAGCTAAAGAAAAAGGAATGTGGATCGATACTAGATTGATAGTAATAAATACCAGCAAACCCCACCCAATTCCACCCATCTCGCGGTCATTGTATCAGGTTTTCTAATACGAATAGTACTTAATAATGATAACCGATTCATAGGCGTCCATCTTAGAAGAAAATCTTCATTTATTAAGGATTGAATGGAATTTATGCCAGTATGCTTTCTGTCAGAACTGGCCAAATTCTATTTAGTTTTTTCTCTTTATCTTTTATTTTTTTAAATTAAGTTTTTCCAACTTTTAGTACGGGCAGACGTATCTAATGGCGAATATGCATCATTAAAAAACAAATTAAAGTCCTTCAAACTAGGATTATGCCCATATTTATTCAATTTTGTTCAGCGCCTTTTTTAAAAGTCATGTCAAGGTTATCCTATTTTTAGTAACGACGGCCATCAGTAATAGCGAACCAGTGTCATTTGTATAACAGTGGAAGCATTTTATGTCAGAATATCTCCCAAATTATCGAGCCTTTTTTAAAAGTTGTTCAAAGGTTTTCCTACGTGTAGTAACGGAGGACATATTTAAATGTGACCTTCATCTTCTGCACAATTTTGAAAATCCTTCATGCCAAGATGATTTCTGTTTAATTGGGTCAAGTTCTGTTTTATACGTTTTTGAGAAGAAGACGTTTAAGGTTTTTCTATTTTTGGTAACGGAGACCATATTTTATGACGAATCGACATCGTTGATATAAATTTGTAAGTTCTTCATGCCAGGATTCTTTCTGATAGATCTGGTAAAATTCTGTTTAACGGTTTTTGCCTGGTAGTTTAAAGTTTTGTCTATAATTGGTAAAGGCTGCCATATTTGATGACAGATCAGCATCATTTCTTCAAATTTGAAAGGCATTCGTGCTAGTTTACCTAGGATGAAAACAGCAACTGTTGACGGACACAAGGCTATACCATATGCATACTTGGCCTTACAGCCCGGTAAAAGGTTGGAAAAATGCAGCAACTGTTGACGGACGCAAGGCTATACCATAATCATACTTGGCTTACAGCCCGGTTAGAGGTTGAAAAGAAAAACAGCAACTGTTGACGGACGCATGTCTATACCATATTCTTACCTGGCCTTACATTCCGATAAGAGGTTGAAAAAGAAAACCCAGCAACTGTTGTCGGACGCAAAGCCACACCGTATACATACTTGGTCTTACAGCCCGGTAAGAGGTTGAAAAAACCAGCAACTGTTGACGGACGCAAGCCTATACCATAATCATACTTGGCCTTACAGCCCGGTAAGAGGTTGAAAAAAAAAAAAAAACAGCAGCTGTTGACTCAAGCCTATACCATACCGTATGCATACTTGGGTTCACAGCCTGGTAAGAGGTTAATTAAAAAAAAAAAAACAGCAACTGTTGACGGACGCAAGGCTTGGACTTGCAGCCTGGTAATCTAACAATCCAAAGGACTTAAAAGTATGATACAAATCGAAGCTCCCTTTCAAATATCGTCAAACTGGTCCATCGCTTTCTGAACAAAAATGTCTTTTATTTTTCAGATAATGGTCACGATTTTTAAAAAGAAGTTCTTAATAATTTCTATAAATTTTGAAATTTAGAATATTCTCAGTCGAAACTGGTTTGGCTATGCTGTTATCTACAAGATGTCGTATAAAAGCGATGCTGTTTTAAGCTAGAGTGAAAATATTTCACCGCAGTTCCGCGTTGTTTGAAGCAAGGAAAAAAATCATTTCAAGGTTAAACTTTCAAGGTTAAATTATTGGTGGCAAGCTGCCTTCTATCAAACTTTATGAAATTGGTGCAGTGGTTTTTAAAAAGATATTTTTACATGCGACGTTTTATCATTGCGGCCATTTCTGATAGCAGGTTCGCATCACTGATATAAAATCATAAGGCCTCAACGCAGCTATGCTGCCTAATTCACCTGACAAGTTTAGTGTTTCTCGACAGCGACATGCACATACAGTAGGCACTCATGGGCTTACAGATAAGTGAGTTGGAAATAGTACCATCCTCAAGCAGACCATGGACAGTGCCGGATTAAACCCTGTGGAGGCCCCAAGGCAGTCGAAATCTCGGGGGCCCCCTCGCAAATTATCTCCTAATAAGTACAGATCAAATCAAATCAGATCAAATATTATTTTGATCCGTTGTCGCGGGGCCCCTAGGCCGGTGGCTACTCTGCCTATTTGGTAATCCGGCACCATAGGGACATCTGTGGTCAATGAACACTGCATCAGTTTGTATTTATAAACGATAATTGCCTCCAATGCAGCAAGAACTAGTAATGTGTCCATCTGAGAGATATGCCCCCCGCAAATATGATGCAATTGTAGGGCAAATTTGGTTTCAATCCATTTGGTTTTGTTTGAACTGGTTAAAGCCGAAATTGTTTAAGAGCGTCATAAAAAGAAAATGCGGTTTACATCAATAAAGTTCTTCGAAAGTTATGGAGCGGAAACAAAATTATGATGTAAATGAAGTGAACAAATCTATGTCACAAGGGGCTATAACTGAGTCAAATTCTGTTTGAAAATCTTGACAATCAATCTTGTCCTAGATCTTCTCAACTAAAGCCTCATACAAAATTTGTTTGGAATAAAAGGAGTCTTTCAAAAGTTACTGAGCCGAAGAGAAATTTGCGGAACGTGACGTGACCTGACTTCATGTGACGTGACTTAACAGACGGACATGAGCAACACTGCCTTCCCCCGGCATTGATCTGGTGGGAGCATAAAAAACGTCAAAATACAAAAAGTTGAAAAGATTGATTTTAAAATTAAAGTCGCTACATGTACATAGGAGCATTTACATACATCAGATGGTTTTTGCTTAATGGTGTTAACAAGCTGGATGGAGCGCACAAACTTACTGACATAGATGACGTTCTAACACAGAGACAAGCGATTAGGAAAGATGCCCCTCTGTTTCTATAATTGGGAACGCAAAAATCAACGTAGAACTTGATCATCCGTCATACTGATTTGAATAATCAAAGTCTACATGGTCTGGCAGATGGTTCTGACTAAAACGCGACTGCTCTGCTCTGCCAGATTTAAAATCCTCGTACAAGACCTTTCCATCCACCTGTTTCTTGTATGCAAATATATTTTAAGCGGGTGGATACTTGTAGGGTCACATTTACATCAACATCCCTGCCAAATATATAAGGCAAGTGGCATATAATCAATACCAAAAGAGTAATTCTCATAAAATATTACGCCTGCAAATGCAGATTGCTGTAATTTTACCACCACGGGTAAAACAATTGCTCATTTTCAAGAATATTACTTTATTCTACCTCTTTTCATCATTTTTTTTTACATTTGGTGACCTTACCTTTCTTATCCTCTCCATTCAAAAAATGAATCAAGGACTGCAGCCCAATTACGTTGAAATTTCAAAAGTTATAATGTGCCATAAAAGTACTTTTCAAGAATTAAGTTACAGATTTACTTTTAATACAATATGATCAAACGTCGTGTAAAAGTTGTTTAACTGTATCGTCTCTTGCACTTTTTGAAGTTATCTGATGTCCACATGGAATAAGATGATTCTTATCTTAAATTTCAAATCGAAAAGTTAAGAGATTCTACATTAAAAGCTATGATTGTTAAAGAAAAAATTTCTGGTCGTGAAATGATTGGCCGGGGGTGGAGTGGGGTGTCCTTTTTACCCAAATTTGCTCGAGTATTATGCGTATCTTATTATCCCACATCGTAGGACAAGGTTCTGCGATCGAATCATGTGCCGGAAAATCAAAGTCATAGAGATTATAAAACCGTTGAGTTTGAGTTTGAGTTTGTGTTTGAGCGTGATATTTTGTGTCAATCAATCACAGACGACTTTATATTTCATAAGTGACTTTTAAGTGGCTAAAAATGAAAATTCAATCACCAACCCAATCTCAACCATTTTTGAATTTTCCGACCAAGATCAACATTGTTCGATTTCTTTATGGTTGCAGGCGAACATCGTAGATCCTATTTAACCTGCGATTTATGCGATCACAGATTTGGCTCAAAGTTATTTACACTTCAATGCGCGCTATCCTTGACAATACACGGTAAAACATATCCCCTAGATATATTAATAGAAAAATGATAGACATATGACTTTTCAGAAGTTTCTAAGACAGAAAAACAACTATCTAAACATTACGAGAAATTCTGTACAAGACAATCTGCAATAATACCAGTTTGTCCATGAAGCAACCCAAGGAATACGAAAAATTATGTTGGAAAAACATGGAGTTCAAAATAAAAAGTCCTGAACAAAGCTTTACACTTGAGCACCATGTAAGATGAAAGACTGACAGTCATTGTATGATATTAGGAACTTAACAAATGAGGAAATGAAAGACTCAACTTTTGCATTTAAGTTGGATTTTTTTTTTTTTTTTCATTTAAAAAAGCAAAACAAAGGTTGTCCGTATATATACATATTCCTAATAAACTTAGGAAAACAAAGATCTGAGATCCCTCACTAGTGTCTCAGTTAGCACTCCATAGTTTTGCTCTTGGTTTTCTTGCGGGGGTGGGGTGGGGGTGTAACAGTTTCTTGTTCAGAACGCACCGTATCACATGTGAACTCACCCATTGTCTGATCAAACATCAAACACCATCAACAAACACGTTCACGCTTATCAGAGAACGGATAAAACTTGTCAGCGAGCCTGCCTGTTCCTAGCATATTTCACCACCGGGCAATAAATATCAACCCCATCTCCAATGTGCACGAAAGTCTTTCAGATTCCCAATCGTCAATCCAGCAAAGAGCAATGTATTGACCTTGAAGAGTTGAAGTAAAACCGATTTACATAGCAGCAAATGGAAGAATATAACGCCCGAGATTGCTCCTGTTCGTGGTCCGTTTAACTATTGCAACCACAATGTTCAAAATAATTTTTATAATATTTCTACATTTACTTTTGTTTATGTCACGAGATAATGTATACAAAGATTTAAAACATTATTTGAGAAAATATGGTGTTGACTTCTTTATAAAACATTTTCAGTGAACACGAGACATGGGACCATAGCAAAGGGAGCTAAATACTATCGTCTAACCATATACCTAAATTTGAGTTGCCTTCCTTGACATGAAACGCCAATGACTCTCTACTGTCACAAATTTTGTAAGACATTACGTTTGTTACTACTATTAGCAATACAAACTATATTTAGTACAAGAGACTGGACACATAACTATACCATATGCATGAAATCCATTTAGGCCAGAAAAAAAAAAAAAAAAAAACAGACTGAACAAGACTGGAAACATTCTGTTCTAAGGTTCAAACAAAGGTGTCCCAAAAGAATATTTTAATGGAGGTAACATATATCTATCACTAGTCCTTTTTCTAAGAAAATTTCTCATATTTAAAATTTGCGAAAACGGGCAGATACGAATTCATATTATAACTGACAATATAATATCTAACCAGGCTAGCGTATAGATGTTTTTGAGCTAAAGTGGCCATTGTGCACGCGATCATTAATCATTAATTCTTGACAGCACCATGCATGATAATGGCGATATATGGGGTTAACGAATAGGCACATCTAAAATCAACAATTTACCCCCATGGCAATCTGACGAAACTATGGAGTGCTTCCTGAGTACAAGGTTGTCCTAGGAAAATATATTCTTTTGAATAAATACACCAGAAACATGGGTTTCGTTCACAAGTATCTCAAAGCAAAATCGTTCATGGATATAAATTCCTTTATAGATTTAGGTACTGGAAGATCTGGGATCCTGCTGACAATGGATGTGTCGCCAGCTGCAGTGTTCAACGCACGACGCACAGCTGTTCTGCTCAGCTCGAACAAAGAGAACGGATTGTGCGCCCTTTGTCGGAGAAACTCCAAGATTTCCAGACAGCGAATACTTTTGCCATTTGCTAGTTCTGGAAATGCCAGGCGAAGAAAAGACCTCGAAAATGTTGGAATTCTTTTGGCACATTGTTCCACCTCCTCGGGATGTACCTGATAACCCGCCATAACAAGCATTTTGACCACATAGTCGTCACATCTTGTGAAAGTATCTACAAGGAGACTTCGACCACATCGCTGTTGCTGGTCAATCAAACAACCGTGATACAGCAGCAGCGCAGCAATTTTCCCGTTGTAAACAGACACAGACGCCAACAAAGGCACCCACTGTCCATCTGACTGACTAAGATGACACCCATTCTCTATCAGGCATCTCAGAATTGGTTCCAAGGCAGTATATGTACATTTGTGGGAAATTCGGTAGAAGAAAATGGCGGTTAAAAAGGGAGTTGCATTGCATCTTGAGACGGCATTAACGTCGGCTCCATGGCTGAGCAGCTTTCGGACAATGTTTTCATTTCCCGTACGACTGGCTTCGTGTAATGGCGTCCAGTCGTTTTCCGTTTTATAATTAACGTTGGCACCTATGTCACATAGCATGCAAGCGATTGTCTCCAAATCGGTATGAACGGCGCGATGTAACGGGGTGTAACCATTAATGTCCGCCGTCTTTACGTTACATCCCAGTGCTATTAAACATGCAGCGACATCTTCTTTGTGATGATTGCAAGCTACGTGTAATGGGGTCTGTTTCTTATTATCAGTCAAGTTAATGTCCCAGTCGTGCTCCACAAGTGAATAGACAATTTTCAAATAACCATACTCAGCCGCCCAGTGTAATGCTGACCGGCCGCAAAAATCTAAAAAGTTTTTATGACAACCAAGGGAAAGATACCTTCGCACTTTAGCCTCTTTTCCTGCCTTAGTGACTTGTATAAGAAGTATATTTATATCGACTTCATCTTCGTTTTGCTCAGCAAATCGATCTTCCTGAAAGTTCATAAGCAGTTTCTTTCTGTTTGCAACTCGATTTAGTCTTGCCTTCGCGAAAAGTATTCTGTCAGAGATGGATAATCGTTTCTTCTCGTGCCCTTGATAATCCATGTTGCTCCTGCAAAATGCCTCCTCAGGAGCAAAATGTTATTTGAAGACGTTGTTCGGTACCTTGTATCCAGCTTGTAAATTTAATGCAAAAAAAAAAAAAAAAAAAACCCCGAAATGTTAAAAAGTAGTGATTATTATATATTTCCCATTTATTCTTCCGTCTGGTGGCATACGTCGAATGAGTCTTAGTTCCCTTTTTTTCTTTCGTGCACAGTACGAAGCCCCCTGTCTGTATTAGAATCTGCTTGTGTACGTTATCATTCTTCCTTCTCAATCTGCCCTGTAGTCCGACGGTTAACCTTTAGATATCGTGAGAATATTCTCACGTGGAGGCTTATCTGTAAGCTTTTCCTGCATATGTTGAATCAGGCTGTGTATGTTCGGACTTCTTCGGTGTTATCCACTTATAGCATTGCTTCTAGCCTTATCTTGTAGGCAAACACTATACTCTTTGTCTGGTACTCAGTCGCCGGATTTACCTGTAATAAAGAGATGACAAAATTTCAGCATTATAATTAGACGGACGTCAAAGACAGGATATCGTGACAACACATGAAATGGCTGAAATTTATTCCCGGATACTCACTCTGATTCATTGACCTTTTGAGGGTAATCTTTTTATTTAGCTGTGGATTTTTTCCTTAAACATGAAACTCAGTTGTACTAATATACTAATTGCAGATCCGTAAGTAAAAAAAAAAAAAACCACACACACAACAACAAACATACGAGTAGTTATGTCGGAATTCGATTACTTTAAATTTCAAATACAAGAACCTTACATGTTTGCTCGCAAGTGGACTGGGGTATTCCAGCGGAAGATCCTAGATCAAAACGAAAGAGAACAAATATGTTTGGTCATCCGTTTCCTCGTTTAGCGGCATAATGGTCGATATACCATCTCTCTCTCTCTCTCTCTCTCTCTCTCTCTCTCTCTCTCTCTCTCTGTATATGAGCAAGTTTTAGTTTCAAACGTGGGCATATCAAGCCTTTCAATGTACAGCACAAGGTAAAATGAATATTTTACAAATAAAACTAAATTCTCAAACAAGAGGCCCAGATGGGCCTGACATTTATCACATGGCTGACCTAATAGTCATGCGCAACAATTGTTAGTCAGGAAATCTGGGTTAGTAAATTTGTTAAAATTCTGTACATTGGGTATGAAAACTGTTGTTTGGAGGTTTATCCATATTTTTTTTTTTTCTTTATCCATCATTGGTACAAAACTGAAAAGACTTTGTGCCAAGACGCTTTCTGTCAACGTTAGTTCAATTCTTTTGAGCAATTAAACACACACACACACACACACACACAGAAATGGTAAGCACTTTGCTCACTTAAACATACCCACCTCCCTTCTCCACCTTCTCGCCCCATACACCCATGATGGTGATGGGTCTATATTAAAAACACATGTATAACTCTTCCGAAAATAAGATCAGCCTGATTAAGTTTTTTTAGCAATCCATTGTAAATTGCCAGAAAAATAGTATTCACATACTTTCTGTCATATAGTGCTTAAGTCAAGAACGGCAATACTTCTCATAAAACTCGCAGGTGCAAAAATATATGTCAGTGTGCGTATCTTTTGATGACACCATAATATGTACTAAGCTTAACACAAATCCACAAAACAACTACAAAAAACAAAAAAATACAAAAAATACAACAACAAAAAAAAAAACAAAACAACGGCAATACAAAGTTGTGTTCGCAAGAGTGTTTTCCATTGTATTTAATGGCGGTGCTAAAAGGGCAATAACTCTAACAAAAACGTAGAGAGCACAGAGCACGGTGATTTGTCGATGTGATGAACATATAACAAGTACTAAAGTTTCACTAAGAACTGCGAGTCTAGTTACGTTCACAACATTCTGCTATATACACTGCATCGGAAGAACCAGAACATAAGATCATTTGGCGTAAATGTTCGGTAGCTAAAACAAATGTTTCTGTGCAATCAAATGAAAGTGCATTAAGCAGAATGTTCTTGTGCCTTTTTAAAGCTAATTCTGTCATTTGTAGCAGTGTGACAAGGCACTGGTATTGTAATATAATGAAGAATTTTGTTTCTGGTATTATCAATAGGCGTTTTCTCAACTCATTTAAAAAGGAACACACAGTAAAAAGAATCTTGTACACCAAACAAAATTAAACAAAATAACCTATTATGTGCTAAACATTTAGTATAAGAACTGATATAAAACTAAGAATCAGCTACAGAATCAAATCTGATTATAATCGGGATCTACAACATAATGGAGATCTGACTGACACCGATAAGATGCCATTCTCTGTTAATATTTTGCTTTACCAATCAAATTAAAGCTTTCACACTTATGAAAGTGGAAAAAATGTTATTCGGAACGTTACGTTTCTAACGATAACTCTCCCTAACAGGGGTAAAGGGTGAATGCGCATTTACTTTTTGGATATGATAATTTAAAAAATACCAATCTAAAGATTTTGGTCTAATTATTTGGTTTTGTGTGTGGACATAATCATGCGTAAACTCAGATTTGTTTACTTTTTATCTGAAGACGTTTATTTTTAATCTAGAAAATGCGCCATGGATGCAGTGTCAGAGAGTTTAAGGAATCTTCTCAAAACTAGACACGTAATAATAGAACATGAATACCTCGACACAACGACACAATCTACATGGTAAAAATTAATCAAAGTCACTGAAATCTGCAAAATAGGTTACACTGACCTGTTAATGGAAGGGTGTTGCACTCATCAATAGGGTCTACACAGAGTGGTATAACCCAACAAGCAACAGTGCACGAAAAACTGACCCAAACGAAAACTAAACTGCGACGGACGGACAAACAGAAAAGAGTACAGCCCAACTGGTGAAATCATCAATGTTCAATGTATTTTTTTAATTAAAAAAAACCCTGTATCAACACTGATCTCATTTACAAACGACAGTTAACATCACAGCTGAAATGAGAAAAGCAGACTGATAAATATGAACAATATTGCGTGTAACAGAACATGCAGCTAGAGAATATACATCACAACTGGAAATGCATGTTTAAAATTAAACTTTATTTTCATACAAACGAAACCAATATCAGAAAATGTTTTTGATACTTTGTGTAGTTTTTGAACAGAATATTTTGAAGAAAAACAAAGCATCATTTCTTTTCCAATATATAAGAGCCGCGGGTAGCCGAATGGTCTCAGGTGCTCGCCTTCACGGATCACTGACATCTCTGCTCTGTCCGCGTGGTTTCGAGTCTCTTGTATTTTAGAATTCTTTCCAGTAGTTTCCCGTGGGCTGGTGGTTCTTCTCTGAGGTCTTGCCAGAATCTTCACGGCGGCCATGTACAGCCTATCATCTGCAGCAGAATGGTGTTAAACCCACAAAAACACATTCACAATCAAAACAGATAACAATAGTAACGTGTGCAACCGATATTATATGAGCCTGTTCATGCTTTAAGCTGTACACGTGGCAAATTAATTCTGGCACGCGCCGGGAATATTGCCTTGCACTTAAGAGTTGGATCTGCGTACTTTCATGTACCAAGCGCAGTGCCGCTGTTGAGAGGTCCAAATCTGTGCCGAACTACATGAAGGGAAGCTCTATTTATTTATGTTCAACTGAGTCGGTATTTGAGTGTACATTGCTAGCTCCTGCAGCAGCTGATAGACCCTACACATTTTTCGGTGTAATTATGGAGGTGAATTAACGCCATAATTCTTGTGTTTATTTTCTGTTATTATACGTTGTATATTCTATGCTGCATTATTCTGTTTGCATTTTATGTTAGTTATATGATGTATATTCTATTTTGTTTTGTTCTCTTTTGCATTCTCTATGTGTGTGTGATGGATATTATAGATTGTATCATAACATCTACCAATATTTATTACTGAGTTTGTTAGGTATGATACTACAATACTGCATTTTCGTCTTATATGTGCATTTTTATGTAAGACACGTTAACATTCTTAATTGTGTCTTTCCAGCTCTCCATTTTCTCTTTTTGCAATTGACAGATTTCATAACACACTGTTAAGTATTACACAAGTAAAACGTTCACATACTGACAATGTAGCGCAATTTGCAAGTTGGCTGTTAACATGACGCAGGATGCAAGAGATTAATGTTTCATTCTGACAACAGAGGGCGCCGTGATAACCCAATAAAAATAGTGACGCGGATCAGGTATAATGCAAATTCAAACCATGGAGGACTGAACTAGAGATCCGACCTGCCAAGTCTGAACATCAACGTAGTATTTGTTGGACAATAAGACAAATTAAATGCTTCCTCCTTTAAGAATATTCTTTAATCTTTTTATATTTTCTTTTAATGAATGCTCCTTCTACAGGTGAAGAATTGAGAAGAAAGCACTTTTCAGCTTCACCGTTCTTCAGCGGTTCCAGCAAATTATCCAGTTTTAAAAGTTCAATGCTGTCCATGGCTCTCTCTCTCTCTCTCTCTCTCTCTCTCTCTCAATCGATCGATCCGGTAAGTGACCAGTATTTGTTGGAGGAATAGGGGCTTCGTGGCTGTGTCTTCCATGCTTAGAACCTGCAATATACTGGTTGTTGTCATAATGGGTCATTACATTAATGTCCCATTATGACAACAGGTGACGTTGATTACAATATTCCAATTTGCATTATGTTAAAATCATTGTTGTAACTTTGGCTGTGCTACGTTGTAGCTTTTACGATGCTATTTCTTTTATTTCTTATTTATTTATTTTCACCGTTATGGAGATTAACATGTAATCAAATGAACTGACAGAATGCAACGAGGAGTCTTAGAAATGGAATAATGTAATGTAGAACGTTGACCTATGTACTATTGAAAATATGCGCAGTATTCCAGTATCTCGCAAATCATATTCAAAAAGAACTATCGGCATATGCATCGATGCAATCTTGAAGATACATCTATAACGCATAGAAAATGCAAAATATAATAATGCGGAATAGAATATACGGCATATGCTAATAGAAAAAAAAATGCTTAGAATTATGGCGGTGATCCCCCTCCATACATTATATACCTGCGGAGTTTATTTAGGAGTCGACTCCAGTTTAGATGGCATGTCAGTAATGAAATGTTAATATAAATTACATGTAACTTTAATTTACTGTATAGGGTCACATCAGGGTATATTTTCTATATATGTATTGAAGATTCTTTTTTGTATTAAAGCACAATAAAGGTACTGATAAACGCATCAGCTGGGAAAACACTAAGAAGAATAGTTGTACGGCATAAGATGTTGGTTGCATTCGTGAAAATGTGAGTAGAACAACTTTGTTAATGTCACAGAGAGAGAGAGAGAGAGAGAGAGAGAGAGAGAGAGGGGGGGGAGCATCATGATGATGATAATGATGATGATATAATAGCAAGGATCACAACAACAATGATAATAAAAAAAAAATGCCGATACATACTGAGGAGGGCAGGCACTGCAAACACAACTACAGCGATGAAAATGACGAAGACGATGATAATTACGATGATGACATTTTGAGTAGCCTCGAAGTTACTGACATGATAAGGGACCGACCATTTAATATTCTGGGTGGGTAGGGAATTAGGGACACTGGGATTTTTGTTTGAGACGTTATATATATATATATATATATATATATATATATATATATATATATATATATATACACACACACACACACACACACACGGATATAATAGGGTTTTATTGGGCTATAAATCAGAACAAGAATATAATTTTTAAGCTATTGGAGAATTTGAGAGCCTGGATTTTTTAAATTCCAGGCGCACCGCCCTCAAAAAACAAAATTAAATGCACGGTCCCTAAGACCTTCTTAATTGATGAGTGTTTAAACCATCTCTATATTCTTGAGCAATAAGATTTTCAAATTAGCCACTGTGATTGCCACATTACATGTAAGTTCGGCACCATTTTAGTTTACAACAAACTTGATACCTTAAGTATTTTGCTGAAAACCCAAATCGATATGACCATCAATTCTGGAGGAACAGCAATAACAGTTTTGTCAAGATAACTGTCATGGTGGCCATAATAGATTTCAGATTGGCTAAACACAGTAAGAATTCTTTTTGTGCAAACCCATGTCAATACAGCTTTCCATTTTAAAGGAATAGCGACAAAAATATTTTCTTAAAAGATGGCCGCCATTACGGCCACATTTAAGATGAGATCGGAACCATTTCATTCAAGAAGAAATTCGATATCATAATTAGTCTTCTGAAGGAAAAGCCATGTCAGTATGATCTTCCTTTTAGAAGAAGTTTCAAGATCAAGATTTTCAAGATAGCTGACATGGTGGCCATAATGTATATTATATGGACACCATTTCTCATTTAGAACCAACCAGACACCATAAGACGTTTTCTGGTGAAAACACAATGTCGATACAATTTCATGAGGAATCTCTGTAAGATTTTCAAGATAGTAACTGTGGCAGCCATATTGGATATCAGATCTGCACAATTTGATTTAAGACAACCAAATATCATAAGAAGTCTTCTGGTGAAAACACAATGTCGATATAATTTCACATCTGTGAGGAGTCGCTATAAGATTTTCAAGATAGCAACTGTGGCAGCCATATTGGCTATCAGATCTGCACAATTTGATTTAAGACAACCAAACATCATTAAGAAGTCTTCTGGTGAAAACCCCACCCCATGCTGATATGACTTTCTAGTACGATTTAGTAGCAATAACAAGATTTTCAAGATGGCTGCTGTGGTGACTGTACTGGATATCAGATCGGCACCTTTTCATTTAGGACCAACTAGATACATAAAAAGTATTTCACTGAAAACTCCATGTTGATATGACCGTTCATGTGAAGTGGCAATAAAAAATTTTCAAGACGGTTGTCGTGCCGGCAATATTGGACGTCAGATCGGAACTATTTTCATTTAGGATCAAGTAGACGTAACAAGAAGCGTTTTAGTGGAAACCTGATGTTGGTATGACCATCATTTCAGGAGTAGCAGCGATGACAAGATGTCAGTCATATTGGATATCCGAGTAGAAGCATTTTCATTTAGGATCAACTAAAAATCTTAAGAAGTCTTCAAGTGAAAATACCATGTCGATATTACTTTCCGTTCAGGAGAAGTAGCGAAAACAACATTTTCAAGATAGCTGCCGTGGTGGAAAATATCGGATGTTAGTTAGGCACCATTTTCGTTTAGGACCAACTGAACCTTGCGTTGAATGTACGTGAAAAGTTTCGTGGCAATCCTCTAAGTGGTTTAGGAGTGGCGATAACAAACGTGCGCTAACGGACAGCCAGACGACGGACAACAGACCATTCCATAAGCCCTTCTGGTATATAATCAGTGCAGTTAAACAAAAACATTCTCAAGGAAACCACCTGCGGTTTGAGGGTATTTTGAATGGACTTCTCATCTTGTTTAGCAGACGGGCCAAGCTGATTAAAACCTAATCTCCGCAGCCCCCACGCTATGTGTAGGGCTGCGGGGATCTAATTTTAATCAGACTGACAGACAGGAACATACCATCAATGTCTAAAAGGCACCTACGTCCCTGAGACTTTTCTGAAACAATAAATGAAATCTGTATAGCTCCTGCATGTCAGTAGGATACAACTCGGCCACCACCATACATACACCATGTGTCTGTAAGGTCAGAAAGTGGGGGTTTGTTGGAACTGACCTGTCTCTAAATAGTCGGGTCTTTTGGAACTGGCCAAGCTCTGAAACTGGAACCTGATGGACTGAAAGGGCAAAACTTTAGACTCCCACGCCCATTCCATTTTTTTTAATGACCATGTTACAAAACAAGACTAGAGGAACTGAAGAAATTGGTTTAGGTAGCTTTAAATGAAACGAGGTCTTATTGCGACGGGTTATGTTTTAAAATATGGATCTTTACTGCATTACATACAAACAGTTTATGGTATAAAATTTCAGAAACATAAAAGTAGTAAAATTTCAAAAACATACCTCGATGTTTGAATCGAATTACAGATACCACGTTACGCTTGCGACACTGGCTCCGACCTAATGTACACAGAAAATGTTCGTGCCGGCATATTATTGTGCTCGAGTCTTGTTTTTGACGTTTTCGTCTAGTGTTAAATTCGCATTTCAGAGAGGGAAGTTAATACTGAGAATATTTGCGTTCGTTTTTCATTCGCGCTCGACAAAGATAGCCGCAGTATTAGTGAACTTAAATCAGTTGTTGTTGGTTGGTTTTTAACAGAACTTTCAACACATTACTTGCTATCTCATACGGAGAAAATGGGGTTTTAAGTGCAATTTCCAAGGACGCAGAAACGCACTCGGTTCGAGCTGGCATGGGCGAGTATCGAAACCGCGATACTGTGATTACGAGTCGGACGCTCCACCAACAGTCGACAAAATGTTTCCGGTATACGGTAAATGGATAAAGAACAAATCACGACTCTAACATGGTTATTGTGATCGTATGGTTGTAGAGGCAGAAGCAACAGCCGTTGAAATAGTAGTAGCAGCAGCCGAAAAAGTAATAGTGGTATTAGCAGCCTTTCAGTAGTAGTATTAGTAGCAGCGGATGAAGTAGTAAGTGTAATCAGCAGCAGTTATGGTGGTAATGATAGCATCAATGATGAAGATTTCGCTTGTGTTGTTGATGGCAATGTTAAATGTATGAAAGCTGCTATAGATACTAAAACTAATACAACCACTGACGCTAATTCTGCTACTGCTTCTGCTTGCGGCAAAACAAACCTCCCTAATCACGACAGTTCATCAACAGAAATATCGCTAATAATTAACATGAAACCCTTTTCATGGTTATTTAACAGCGGTCGCTTCAAGTATGATCTAATCATCCAGAAAAATGAATGAAGATCTTGACATAAATATACTTCAGCGAACATTTACGCAGGAACATTATATTATTGACCCAACAGCCCCAGTAGTCTGTACCCTCCATCCTCGCGATTCAAACCAAACGGAAGTTTTCAATGTAAACAACGAGCATGCTCACGGCGAATTTTCCGGTTCCTGAAAAGTCCATTTTCAGTGAAGGGATGGGATGTTTGGATTACACATACATGAAAGGTAAACACTGTATCGTCTGCATCCAGTTTATTTGTTTGTTTGTTGTTTTGTTTTTTAATTCCAAGTTCTAGTATTTTCCAAAACTTTAAAAAATTGAAAAGGAAAATATGCCATTAAATTTTGAAATCTTTCACAGAAAGCAGTTTCAAGAATTGTTATTTTATTGCATAAAATTCATCAACATAGACTCCACCATGCAAATATGGACGCCATATTGGTATAGAAACTCCAATTCAGTTTGAAACACAGAAAGGTGGTAGTGCTGGGGTCGATTAGCAACAATTAATTAGAAATTAGAAATAAATGATTGAAATGGCTAAGTTTTGTCCATTTGCTGTATCCTTCTGGCCTTTCGCTTTTAAAAATGGAAGGGGTGAACAAACTGCCAAAGAGGCCGGCGAATACAATAGTTCTGCATAGCTTCGAAGAAAGAAGAACCACGAAAACATGACTCCTTAAAATTCTGAATCCAGATGTAAAGCAAAAAGTCAAAGACAAAACTCGCTTAATCAAATTTAGAGCGAAAACATTAGCAAAGTAATATATTTAGAAACAAAATATCAATACCTACCTGTAAAGTTTGTAAACAAAAGCTCGTGATCTGGCGAATTCATGTAGATATATCCAAACTACGTCTTTATAAAAATGGAGTGATTTCAAGATGCGATGCAACTGCCATCTAAAATTAGAAGAGAAGCTACACTTTCGGCCCTCGTGACTTGGCCAAGCTACATGATAGGAACTGCGCGCGTTTTGGGCTCATCGCTTATAAATATCAAGCTCACCCTCTAACTGCTGCTGCAGCTGCTTCAACTAACGGTGGAAATAGCTTTGTATATTTGTTTTGATCCGTGAGATAGATGTACAGTTACCTGTAGGGTGCGGTTAACTATCAATTACAACAATGTTAACCGCATTTTGTTGCTTTTGAGTATGTTATATGTGAATCGTATGTATGTATATATGTATGTATGTATGTATGTATGTATGTATGTATGCTGATTTGGGCGTCAAATACATACCATTTTCTTGACGGATACTTTGGTAGTCGTTGTTTAATTAAGACATTTTATAGTCAAATAGTTGTTTATCAGACGTTAACTAGATATATCCACAGGACCGCACTGTCAATAAGTAATAAATTTTAGAAACTGTTATGGTTTATACTTGGTGGATCATATATATTTGTCTGTCATTATAAATGTTTTATGTAAGAACTGAGTCAATGTTATAAGTCTTAGATTTGCTATATGTATTATTTAGCTCTGTTATATGCATTACTTTATTATTTATTGATCAACCTAAATATTATTATTATTATTATTATTATTATTATTATTATTATTATTATTTAAACAGTTATTCTATCTTTCTTTCAGTCACAGAAAATAGGGAAATAGTTTCTCATAATGTCTGGATTTGTTCCTAATTGAATTGCTTTTATATACTTATCATTTCCTACATAGGCGAACAGTGATCCTTCCAAAATTTTCAGCTTTAATTCCTGCTGTTTTTCTGTTATAAGATGTATTTATTGTTCGGTGGTTTAAAAGTCAACGTACTAAAATAATATATTAATATTAACGAAAGCAGTATAAATTGATAAAAGTTTAAAAGAGTGTGTTCAACTATATTCTCAAAACATAATTTCACAACGGTTTATATTTGAGCATTTCTAAATAGCATGTAAACCGAGATTGTTTTGTCTCAGGGCAGTTTTCTTTTTGTGCTTGTTGGGTTGTTGTTGTTGTTGCTGTTGTTGTTTTAGGTTTTGGTTTTTGGGGTTTTTTTTGTTTTTTTTTTTTTGTTTTTTTTTTGATTGCTAGATGTAGGACAGCAATAGCCAATTGTAAAATTATTGGGGAAGGAAGTAAACTTTTTCTAAATAAAAAATTGATTTGTTTCATGCGTTAAATATAAACGAGGACGTAAGAAACATTTAATCCGTCATGGAGCTTCATAAAGTCTTTTAAATTATATTTCAGTTTATATGTTTGCAGGTAGCAATAACAACTCTTTAACTCTGCTTATTTTTATACACCATTCTCTTCTCACAAGTGTAAGATCTCTCTTCTTTCGGCCACTTTTTGCAACGCCAGAATCTACAAAGCATACAATCGATTTACTTTGCCAGGTTTACAAATAAGTGGAAGCCTCATGGGCACAGTTACTAAATTCTGTTACTAATTTTAAATATACAAATTCAACTGTTCACTTACCTTGGCAAGACAATGATCTTGACCATGGTTGAAGTCAATATTGACTGTGGATATCTGAAATGTTCAAAGGAGTATGTTTGTTTTAAATACCATCGTGGACTGAGCGTTATTTTCAGTAATACAGAAATTGTGAAATAAAGCTGTCGTAAAATTACCTGGCCCTGTTAATTATTGTGACGATTATCAAGTCCAGTCTTTGTCAGGGCAATGGCCTATTTTAAAGGATTGACCACTGTCAGATCACTACTAACGTATATCTTTGAATTACCTGCAACGTACATGTTAACTTTGATGGTAAAACCTTAGTTTACCTCGACTGCGTAACAAAATCGAAAACCTTATTTAATGCGCTCTCTGTTGCTCAGGTGTTGGCAATACATTACCCTTCGGGTGGAGGAAATTTGTTGCATTTACAAATTTCAGATATGAACTAGTATGATCACTAAGTATATACCAAAACACTCATAAAATATGGTTGAAAATTAATGTCCATTTGAATTTGTACATGTTATAAATTTCAGTTAGCTTAATACCTTTCTTAACAATAATACTGGCAAGTGACCCATGGGTATCTGCATGCTTTTGACTTTGACATTCAGTAATAGGCTAAGTTAGGCTATAAAATCACACAAGGTTTAAAGTCGACATAAATGCGCATCTCAAACGAAATACGCTACATTTCAAACGGAAGAACATACGTGCGCACCCATTCGCATAAAGGTAAAATAATGTCGTTTTTCAGCCAGGACGCTTTCTGTAAAATTTTTGGCCAAATTTTGTTGAGTAGTTTTTGAGAAGTCTTTACATTTTTTTTTATTTTCTTTTTTTAGTTTATGTGGCAGTTTGGGATTATGGTGGTCACGTTTGATAGCACAGCCACATAATTTGTACCAGACTGGAAAGCTCTAATGCTTTCTGTCAAATTTGGTACTCAGAAGAATTCATTAAAGAAGGCTTCTGTTGTTACGAACACTGGTCATATTAAATAGCAGAAAAGCATCATCTGTAAAACTGTAAAGGCCTTTATGTTAGGATATCTCATGTTAAAACCGGTCAGATTCTGTTCAGCGTGTTTGTTGCTTGTTGTTTTTTTTTTTTTCCTTTGGTTTTTTTGTTTGGTTTTTGTTTGAAGAAGCAATTTAATGGCTTTTTCTGCTTTTAATAAAGGCGAACCAGCATGATTTGTAAAGATTTAAAAGCGCTTCATGCCACGATTGTTTCTGTCAAGTTTTGGATAAATTCCGTTAGGGGTTTGAGAAGATGTCGTTGATAGGTTATTATATAATGAGTAACGGAGAGCATATTTGACTGCAGTTCGGCATCATTTGTATAGATATGAGAGCCCTTAATGCGAGACTACTTTCTGTCAACATAAGCGAAACTGAAATGAGGTCATTTAAAGGTTTATCTTTCTTGTAATATCATTTGTATACAAATGAACAGTTCCATGTCAATATGGTTTCTGTCAAATCTGGTAAATTATTTTAAGCGGTTTTTCAGAAGAAGTCGTTTAAATGTTTATCTATTTTTTGCAATAGCCGCGGAATTATTTGTACAACTTTGTATGCTTCCATGCCTATATATTCCGTGAAAATTGACTGAATTTTATCCAATGGTATGCTGAGAAGAATGTTGAAGTGCTACTGACAATGGACGACACATGCCGGACACAAGGCCATATCATAAATACACACACACACACACACACACACACACACACACACACACAACAATAAAATATAGTAACAACCTCGACAGCTTGGTAATACCGAATATTGTGATCATTCGCACTTAACTAAGACAGTGCAAACGTTTGCTGGAACAATAAGTTCAGAGCTCTAAGGTGAAGACACAGGCTTCCAATTCTTTCCGAGTATTTCGGCAGACATTTTTCGGCAGACGTTAGAATTTAGTAAACCGTGTATGGTCGTTTTTATTATATCATAAATGACAACGATAATAATTTATATTTATCTATAAGGAATTTCATATTAAAACGAATGTACTCGGTCATAATGATCACGTGCCGTTCGATGTTTGAGTGTTGATGAAGCCATAGATCGCATATGTAACACCAGCTGGAACCGGCTGATCATACGAAATTAAAGAATTGGGTTAATAAGACACTTTAATTTTGAACATAGAGTACACCATGAACTACATTCATATGTCATGGTAACAAGAATGAGAGGGACAAATAACCAGACGGGTAATTGGCTCGTGTCGTCTCAGCGTCAGGCTATAATTACGTTATCCTGTTACAGGTGTAACATGCATGCCAGACGGATAAATAGGTGTCGGCGTGTATATAATTGCCCATTACAAGTAAAGGATATGCCCCTCCAGTAGTCTGAGACTTTGTACCGGTTTATGTTCACAAAGAGTTCCAAAGTCACATAAAACGAAATAAACCTCTTAGCCTTCACTTTGTTTCCCCTTTCAGAATACATGATTCATATTGTGTCAGGCCGAGCAAATACAGATTTTGTTCATAAGTTTTTTTGTTCTTCGTTTCTTTCATTTTTACTAAATTTCTTTATTTGTTTCTTTACTACAGTGACTGAATTTCAGAACGAATAATAAGGAAAATAAATAAATTATAAATCACTATTGAAATATATATGTGTGTGTGTGTGTGTGTGTGTGTGTGTGTGTGTGTGAAACGGGCACATCGGTGCGAATACACACTAGCATATTAGGGACACATCGATACGGGGTCGTTCCGTTTTGTAATAGCTGCAGAGATGGATTGCTACGGCCTTACTTAGTCATAAAAAGTTGGAAGCAAACGTATCTGAGTATATCCCCGTTTGGTCGTTTTGTTGGGGTTTTTTTGCACATCATACCACAGATAAAAGTACAAACATCTCGCTCAACAAAAACCTTTGTGTCTATCAGTCGAAAAAGTGAGTAACAGTTTACGCGTTAAAAATCTCACGTGTCAGCCCAGCATCCTTCTCGTGCTTTTTGCTAACTAACGAATTACTCATTGAAGATGGCGTCAAGAAAACGTGACAGGATACAAATCAGGGATGAAAGGATGCACACTCATTGAATACATTTTATTTTTAACGCAGATAGGAAGATCGATCATGTGTTTATTAAAGGATAACCCATGATTCATAACACACTTTAGCCAAATTGGACAGATCGGGAAAGAATGATAACTGAATAGACGATTTTTCAAATAAAGTGAACGCCACGTTTTTAAAAATAAATTAATAAGATTTTGTAGATATTTTTCAGACAAATCACAATGAGCAAGCGATTCCGACATTTAGCTCTGCTTTTACATTTCATCATTTAGTTACATGTGAACCATCTGCGTTTCGTTAGGAAATACATCGCAAAATAAGAACGCTTGAAATGTAATTAAAATATGATTAGAGTAACAAGTTTTATCAGTGATTGTTGTTGCCTAATTGTAAGAATGTGTGTAATAATTGTAATAATTTGAATAACTGTAATAATTATAATAATTTGAATTTTCATTAAGAAATTGTAAATTGATGTACATGAGCTACAATCATGACACCCATTGTCAGATACTCCCCTCCCAGCTTTGTCGGGGTGGGTGTTCTGGGTTTTGGTTATCGTTATCAAGAGGTGATCGCCGACGGTGTAATTTGCCCGGAACGAGTAAATATCAATAGAAATTGAGAAATTTACAGGTGGAATAGATAAAGAGCTGAGCAGGTATATAGAACAGAATAACACGAGCCCCCGTTACAAATAAAGACAAAATTTAATCAAAATTTCTAACAATAAAGTTCATAAACAAAAGTAATAATACATTACGATTGAAAGATACACTTCTTTCTTTTTCACTTAACTTCTTCAACGAATTTTCAGATACAAAAAGATGATGATACCAATAGCCGATCTGTTAAGCGATAGAATTTAAATCATCATTTAGATCAAGTGAAATATATCGAAAACATTGCCTTGTACAGTTTCATAACCTGATGGTCTTGATTCAGTCCAAATTTCACAGCGACTATCCCTTTTGACTTCCTTGTGCCGGTAAGTCTGGGTCTTCTTCACTTTGACTTTCTTTCCAAATTCACAGGTGGTCTCGCCTCTTTCGCCCTTTCCAACTTTGTGTCCACTTTGGGTTCGTAATACGCAATATGTAGAACGTAGATCGTAGAGCTATCTCGCCCTTGTTTTCCCAAGCTCTCACTTCCAGAACGTGTCTGTCAATTTTTCCAGACAATTGCTTCCCCTGGATGATTTAACGAGTGAATTTCTTCTAAATTCGACCCAGAGTCCTCTACCTTTGTTTTCTCTCGCAGAAAATGGTGTCGACTGATTTTCAAATTTGCTATTTGCACATAAAACTTAAGAGTTTTCATGTGAAACCACGCCCCCTTCACAGCGTGACCAATCTGGATGAAATACACTTCCCGCTTGAACTTGCTGAAACAATGCAGTTCGTCTGACAAACCTTGATTACCCAACTGATTCCTGGTAACTTTCAGAAATGACAGTTTTTCATACCGATCAGAAATTGACCCCTCCTGTTCAGTTTAAACAAACGTAGTCTTAATCAAAAATCGCTAAACTCCTGACAGAGACTGTACCAATCCGTGCATTATGGCAATTTAAACGCGCGCAGATATCCATAAATCTAATTAATCGTACACGTGTCCAACTAAAAGTGTTCTACAGAGATCGACAGACAAATTTGCTCCATTACATAACCCACTCCTTAAGAGTAAAATCAGGGATTTGTACTCTCCAAATTTTTGGAGATCTAACCGTTACACTTACACGTCCTCAGGTGAACCCTTCACCTCAGATAACCCTAGTCTACTTAAGCAGTCAGCCCCTACATTCTCCTTGCCTTCAATATACCGTACCTGGACTTGGTACTGTTGTAGAAATAATGACCATCTCATTAATCGTCCATTGGTCAACTTAGCTTGAGCTAAATATGCAAGTGGTTGGTGGTCAGTTTCTAAAATAAATTTTCGTCCATATAAGTAACGTTGGAATTTAGTTATCCCAAAGATAATTGCCAAGCATTCTTTCTCAGAGACTGAATAACTGCGTTCTGCAGACAACAATTTTCTGCTACTGTAGGCAACTGGGAATAAATTTCCGTCATGCTCTTGTAATAGTACTGCCCCTAAACCTCTATCACAAGCGTCAGTACGTAAGACAAAATCACGTGTCACATCAGGCAGTCTCACTACTGCGTCTGACGTCAGTCTGTCTTTTAACGTCTGAAATGCACGCTCACATGCGTCTGTCCATATAACTTTCGTCGGGGCCTTTTTCCGAGTCAAGTCAGTCAATGGGCTTGCAATAGCGCTGAAGTTTGCAACATAGCGACGCTAATACCCTGCTAGTCCCAAGAAAGATCTAACTTCCGTCTTAGTCGTTGGTCGTTCTGCGTTCCTAAGTTGGTCGACCTTTGAACTATCTGGGGTTAACGTGTCTTCGCTGAGGGTATGACCTAGGTAAGTTAATTTCCTAAAACCTATATGGAACTTAGATGGTCGTGCGGTCAGTCCCGTTTGTCGAAGTCGCTCTAAAACATTTTTCAATAAGATGATATGATCGTCCCAAGTCGCTGTCGCTAAAAGTAAATCGTCCATGAAGTTTGAGACTCCGGTTCCCCTTAACGGTTCCAGTAATTTTCGCATCATGCGAGTGAAGACACCCGGCGCGGTCTGCACCCCAAATGGCATAACCACCCACTGTTAGGTCCCATCTGGAGTTGCGAAGGCAAGTTTTGCTCTGTCTTCCTTCCGAACTGGAATTTGCCAGTACCCCTTAGACAAATCGATCTTCGAAAAGTATTTCGCTTTGGCCGCCCCGGCAAATATAGTCTCAGGCTCAGGTAGCAGTTCTACTTGGAATTCCGTGATCCTGTTTAACTTCCTGTAATCGACGCCAAATCTGTTTGTGCCGTCTTTCTTCTGCACCAACACAACCGTAGAGCTATACGCCGACTCAGCTGATTCTATAACTCCCAAGTCTATCATAGCTTGAATTTCGTTTCGGACAGTTTCCAACTTCGCATAGGGTAACGGGTATGGCTTCAACTTCACCGGCTTCTCATCCAGTAGCTTAAGTGTGAACTCCTCCAACTCCGTCTTGCCAGGTCGTTCTGTCAGGACGCTTGCGTAGTCTTGGAGTAACGATTCCACTTCCTTACGTTGCTCTGACGTTAACGTTCCGTCAAAGACAACGTCGACGTAAGTTTCTTCCGTCTTCAAAGGACAACTAGGAAGTACTTCCGCCTCTCCTCCGTTGTCGTCGGGTTCTTCAGTTACAACTGTAGCAACCACGAACTCTGTGGGTGTCTCTCTTTCACGGTAACGTTTCAAGAGATTTACGTGGTACAGCTTCTCCTTGTCTCCTACCCGGATACGGTAGTTCTGCCCACCCCTTTTCTCAGTTACCACAAACGGTCCCCTCCACGATACTTGAAGTTTGTTGTGCTCCAGCGACTTCAACAACAATACCACCCACCTCGAAGTGACGTTCCTTCGTCTTTTTATTGTAAAATTTGGCTTGACGTCCCCTTGCGTCGCAGAGATTCTCCTGAGCCAATTTAGAAACTTCTTCTAGTTTGTTGCGTAGATCAACAACGTACTGGTATGTTGTTCGCACTTCCTCGGATGCTTGCTCATCCGTCCATATCTGTTTTAGTATAGCCATGGGTCCCCTAACTGTCCTCCCATAAACTAATTCAGAAGGTGAAAAACCTAAACTAGCCTGTGGCACTTCTCGATACGCAAACAGTATCGCCGGAGGGTATCGATCCCAGTCCCTGGGTCGACCTTCACAGAGCTTCTTCAGAGCCTGTTTCAAAGTTCCATTGAAACGTTCCACCAAACCATTGCACTGCGGGTGATACGGGGTAGTTATCAGGTGTTTAATGGACAGTAACTTATTTACCTCTTCCATCACCTGGCTCACAAACTGCGTCCCCTGGTCAGTCAGTATCTCCTCCGGGATACCAACTCTCGACCAAACTCCTAACAAGGCCTCAGCCACTGTGACTGAGTCAATGGTTTTCAAGGCCACGGCCTCCGGGTACCGGGTGGCGTAATCTACTATCGTTAGTATATAACGATTACCGTTTTCTGCCGCCGGCTTTATCGGACCTACTAGGTCCATCGCCACCCTCGAGAAAGGTTCGTCAATCAGTGGGGTGGTTCCTAATGGCACTGGGCGATGGGAAGTCTTGGGTGCCACCCGTTGACACTTGTCACACCACAAACAGAACCTCCTAACATCCCCATACACACCTGGCCAGTAGAATTCCCTCACCAACCTCTCTCTGGTCTTCGCCACGCCCATGTGGCTTCCAAGTAGACCCTCATGTGCCAGCCTAAGCACTTATGCTCGTTTCGCTATATGCACAACAACTTGCTTAAACGTATCGGTCACTTTCCTGGCGTACCGATACAAAATACCGCGTTTCGTCGCGAACTTCACCTCGCCATCTGGTGATTTCCGTATGGACCCCTCTTCTGCGTACCTGCGTACCTTGTTGAGAGACAAATCTTCCTTTTGAAGTTTCTTCAACTCGACAGGTAGCACACTGTCTATGGGCGAAGTCGTGGGTCTTAGCGGCTTTGACCCTGACCTTCGCTTCGTAGCCCTCGTCTCAACGGACCCCACATGTACAGGTGTACACGTCATAGGGTTAGGTTGTGGCAACACATACCTACACCCTAATATCACGTCATGAGACAGTCCCGACAAACACGCTGCTTGAATTCGCCCCTTTACATACGGTGAATCAAGGTCTATTTTAACCACCGGGAGCGAATCTTTCGTCCGGTTAGCAAACTGGACTTCAACCGTCTCGCCTGTATAATCCCCAGGCTTGACATACCTACTATCTACCAAGGCCGGATAACTACAACCAATACCAAACAGTACGGTTGCCCGCTCACCATTTACCGTAGCTACCGCTGTGTTAGTCAACTCCACTGGTTCCTGTTCCATAACAGTATTCGTAGTTACCGTATTAACCGTCGTCGGACGATACTTTCTACAATCCTTAACGACATGGCCTGGTTTGTTGCAGCCGTAAAACACCGGCTCACCTTTCCTCCCTGTATTATCCTTCTCTACCCCCTGAGTCTTCCCCGACCCACGGAAATGTTCTCGGCTGGGATTCCCGGCCCCTGGCCTCCCACCATTCTGACCATTCCGTCTTTGGGGTGCCACCTCAGTGGTCTTCCTATGCTCGCTGATGCCAGGTCGGTCCCTGCCACCCCAGGTGGTTGGACGCGAGTGTGCGCTCTCATAGCGCTCGGCCATCACGCTTATATCATCCAAGGTTGAGAATTCACGCTCCGCTAAGAACACTATTAAGTCTTTCCGGTAGGTACTTAAAACGTGCTCTTTCAAAATTTCCTCGCGTATGCCTTCATACGTTTGCGCGGTACCAGCCATTTTCATCCATTTATCAAATAGTACACGTACGCGGTTATGGAATTGTGCGTGCGTTTCGGTAGCTCTTTTCGACGCTTCTCTAAAGAGTTTCCGAAACGTTTCCGCCGACAGCACATAGTGCCGTAGTTGCGCTTTCTTCAAAGCGTCGTAGTCATCTACCTCGTCCGGCGTCATGTTATGGTAGACGTCTTTCGCGGCCCCCTATAAGAATGCCGAAACATTGATAGCCCACTGGTCTTTGGGTAGCTGATGAACCAATGCCAACTTTTCGGACTGTGACAAAAAGTTGTCAATTATTTCGTCCTTGTCGTTGAACATGGGCATGGTGATCTGTATTTGTCGTCTGTCTTCAGATCGCCTACTTGTGGGTCCTGAACGTTCGTTCAAGTCTTCACCCCTTCTGGACTCGGCTTCGATCCTCAGCTTCTCCATGGCTAACATATGTTCACGTTCTCTGGCTTTCTTTTCGGCCTGCAATCTGGCTAGTTCGAGCTCTCGTTAGCGCTCAGCTGCTTATGCTTGTCTGTCTTTCTCTCGTTCCTCGGCTAGTTGTTGCTTATGTTCTCTAACACTTCGCTCAACAAATTCAGCTAACTGGGCCCCTTTGTACCCAAGTTCATCTTTTCCAATCGACCGGAATTCCCTAATCAACTGTCTG
>JAECUM010019831.1:0-22369 GCA_016617855.1 Megalonaias nervosa
ATATGCTAGAGGAGTAATGAGAAATGTGGTTCTCTAAACACAGGACAGCTTTTTCATGAAATGGAGATGATATGTTTGCCATAGATTTAAAACGTCTGTAAGTATTTGCCAGACTTACATTTGTGGTGACTGTGCTGATTCGATTGACTGCTATATCGAGTCAACGATTTGTCATTGTAAGAGAAAAATGTTAACTCAAGAAGAACTGAAATGAAGAGAACCAAAAAGGATAGATACCCTTTCATTAGCGTAAAGAAATTTACAATAAAATATGTTTTAGCGGAAACGTCCGTATAAAACATTTCTGGTTTTAGAGGACGATATTATGAAACAATTAAAAATTTTGTTTAGCTACAGATTTTATCTCCATAAAACTGGCAACAGAAAGGTCAACATTGTGTGTTCCTCGAGTGTAATTTACAAACAGATTTCACTGGATATTGAATGCTACTGAGTAAATCAATCAATCAATCAATCAATCAATCTCTTCTGATATAAATCAATTGCAGATATCAACTTTAAAATCGAAATTCAGATACATGGCTGTTAGGTGGTATCATGAGCCCGGTATCCCAATTTTCGAAATCCAAATCGTATCGAAATAATTTCCAAGCCTATCGTAGCTGTTGTAATCTTAGTTTTTACCAATCCTACGCATCCACATGTCGATGGCCATAAACTTGATGCTTTTTGTGGTGGCGTGGACTATGTTGACGATATTCATTTTCATTGTCAGTCATGATTGTGTACATGATATCGTTTTTCCCACTGATATAGAAAGGGGCTTCACTATTCCTGACAAGTCGTCTACTCTGGTGGTTATGATGTGAGTTACGTCGGTTGTTACGTCCTTTGTGGGATATAGAATAAGGATCATGATTTCCGAAAACAGATGAATATTTCTCATCGTTGCCTGTACCTTTCCTACGTTCATCTCCTCTGAAGCATCTGCCATGTAGATCTGAATGTTTCTTTCCCTTCTGTTGTTCAGTCTCTGGCTTTCCCTTGATATACCTTTGCTCATAGAGGGCAGATGCATATGTCTTGTTGAACTATGAGGAAAATAACAAATATTGAAAGACAAACAACTAAGAAACCGGTGTTGATAAAATCCGAAGAAACCTTGTCAAAGAGGATGGTAAACAGAACAGGAAATGTATTGTTGGCCTAAAAAAGAACTCTTTGCAAAAGAAATATCACACAGTAGCAAAAAGTGCTATATGACATGCAATTCCAATCATAGAAACTGACATAATCCAAACATACATTCGCAACTTTTGTAGTGTTTATATAAGATATTGGACATAATGTGAGTCAGTAATGTTCGAGTAATGTATAACAGAAATATTCCATTGTATTATTTGTTGCATTCTTAAAAAACTTTGTGATGTTAGAAAACAATTGTAGGTGCAATGGAAATCATAAATAATACATAATGCGACACCATTTGGCACGCCATATCGTAAAGTGCTAAAATACGCAGACCTAGCAAAGTGCTTAGGCTGGGGAAATGCAAAGCATTTTGTTTCCTTCTGCCACCAAGAAGAACAACGACACCTATTTAAAGATATCAACATGATCCTTGGACAAACACATCTGAGGGAAATAATCCTGATGATAAATTAAATAGGTTCCTGGCATTGGACTATGCTATTTGTCGGGCACTTGACTGATATTAAGGGTTTGCCTGCTATGAGAGTTATAACTGTCTACACTCGTACGAGTCCTTCATATTTTGGAAAAAGGTACGTATTGCCGACAACTAGTCAACGAAATTGTTAACACTTGTTGTATTAGCGATTGCTTTAAAGATTCAAAAATTTCACAAACGTACTCTTTTGAATCAAAAAATATAAATTTCACCAGCGTCCCAATCTCGATCACCTCTTATATGACCTGAATCATTTTATAAACACAATTTCCATTTATACGCGTTAAGACTCTATGGTCGTAAAATAAGCAACATAAATAAGCAAAAAAAGCAAGTTTTGTAAAACTTGAAAAAATAATTTAATTCTGTATGACAATTTAAGAGGAACGTACAGTGCTGTTAACTAATTTCAAGAAAAAAGCACAAACGTTATATCACAAGTCCAAAACAAAAGAGTTTTCCGAATGAATTCTACGTCCTGAATGTGACGATGTACCGATATCCCTGAATATGGTAAAGTACTATCACAAGTCCAAAAGAAGCACTAACAATCCTGATATCCCACAAATGCATTTCCTGAACGTCTTTGAATAAATTCCGAATAATCCCAAAATGTTGCTTCAGTATATGAGCACTCTGTAACTCCAATGTTTTAAATAAGTAGTTCCTCTCCAACAAAAATCATGCCCAACATTAAATACACACGCAGACTGACCATAAAACAAGAACAAAACGGACCCAGAAATTAAGAATGAAAAATTGCACATCTCTCTCTCTCTCTCTCTCTCTCTCTCTCTCTCTGTATATATATATATATACCTTATATATATATATATATTCAGCAACAGCAGCAACCTTAGCCAGCCATATATATGTATGTATGTATATATATATATATATATATATATATATCACCACAAGTTCCCACTCTGCCTGAGGATCTGAGAATATCCCCTAGAGCAGTTTTAATACGTACTTGTGTATGGTGGTAATCTATGTCTTCCTTCGTCTCTTTTTGTTTTCTCCAAGAAGAGCAACACATAGCAATCACCACTCCCAGTACCAACGCACCACCGATACTAGCAGCTACGGGTATAACCCATTCTGAGAAATATAAAGTATATACCATTTTAATAAATACATAAATAAATTCGACGAAATTTGCCATGTTTTATTTTTGCCGTTTTAAGTTATCTCTGAGTTAACACATTCAAGCCACGCGACGATTTTATGTGTCTTGAAGGTATTACGCTAAGGACATCACCATCTCGTATAAAAACATAGTATGCATGGTATTAACAAAGAAAGCAAAGACTGCATTTCAGTAACGTCAAGTAATGTAGACTTTCTGTTCAATTTACAATTTGTCAGAAATAAATAAATAAATATATGGAACCAACGTTTAATAGTTTAACATAGCCTGCATCGGGATCGGATCTAGAGCCTAGATTTTCGACCTCCTCCCGTAACGTGTTAAACAGCCAGGTCAAAGTCGTACAAAAGAGTGCATGTTGGTGCTTTTTCCCAGAATTAGTTTAAAAAATACTTTGTTTTGAGGTGTGTTGGCTTATTATTATAAGAAACGGATTCATGTCAGCAAACATAATTATTGGAACACGATAATTCTGAAGCATTAACAATTCCATGCATAATTGCACAATGCTTCGGCAAACATTGGAAATTTACAACAACAACAACAACAAAAAAAAGGATTTTAAATACCCCCCCCCCCAAGTTTGCTTTAATTCTTTCTCTGGTGTATATTTCATGAACAAATTGCAAATGCGATTAATCTTCACCAAGTCGGAAAAGTTAAAACTCAAAAACTTGAGCGTTCTATATAGATGAACAGTATACAAATGCTTTATTGTTATTATAAGGTAATAATAAGTCGGCGTATATTGGAACTAAGTATATGACCGGTATACAGATGATGCCGATTTACAGTGGACATCGGGGGATACCTTTCTCTGTATTCTGATAGAGTATATGTATATTAATTAATTTGCTTGATAAAACGTCTCGGGTCAAATCTCAACCGTTTACATCCAGCTAATTAGATGTGCTTCGAATATAAATGTATATAAAGGTAAAGCTATTCTCGAACAGCATGTTTAATTTCGATATCACAACTTGAAAGAGAGCCCACGGCAGACAACTTCAAATAACTTTCAGCAGCAGGGAGGGTGAACCATACAAGTTTTGGAGCAAGTTTTCTTAAAAATAAAGCTTCCTACGAAAAAAAAATCAAAATACAAGGTCGATAACGCCAAACCGAAGCCTCTAACCAACCGAGATTTTCTCTAATTGGGTTAGCTTTTTTGTTACTTTATTTTTGACTCTTGTGTTCTTATTTTTTATGCGTGTTCGTTTACTCACCGCACACTCAATGTTTGTCAGTTCACCTTCCCTGCTGCTGTAATTAAATCATTATTATATCAATAATGGAATCTCACACAGCTAGATTAGCTCGAGAGCAACTAGAGGCAATTAAGAAATATCTTCCCGTCCGCGATTCTGTCAAGCAACAACTACAAGAGCGTCAGGAGTCTAAGGTGGAATTTATAGAAGGTGCAGAACTACTACTTAAGCCGGTTACAAAGGCTACCGAAGGTCTTCTTCCCACGTTAGCGCAAACCGCTAAAGCAACTGGAAAAATGGCAGAAGGAACTAAAAAAACCAAAAACGATTCTACGAGAACTTCCAGCTGAAACAGCTGCTGCTCAACCAATGCAAGAAATACTTGAAGGTATTGACCAAGCTCGTGCCGAAATAGGTGATATAAAATATTGTATACCAGAACCAGAACTAGAACAAGAACGAGAACCAAAACAAGAAAGAGTTAAAGCTGTGCTGATTGATAATTTCACCGAAAATATTATTACTGATATCAGAAACGCTAAAAACATAAAACAATTAGTTGCGAGTACCTTGAAAAATATTAATAAGAGAGAACAATTTCTGAAACCCGAGTACCGTGGTCGTTCTATAAGCCGTGAAGACTGGTACATATGGATATTTCGCATACATTACGGAGTTGATCAGGGCCGAAATGATGATCCAAGATATATTGAGTTTATCAATGAGATAGATAACTATCATATGCAGTTACAACTATCACCACAACAACAAATACAACTATCACCACCACTAGAACAAATAAAACAACAATTGCAACAACAACTACTACAATTACCACACAAAATATGTTAGCAGGATGCAAGTATTCCAATCTGGTATTCAACATTACTAACTCAAACAATAACAGATCCGCCAATATGTGGCCGTGAAGTACTCGTTGAACTCGACGCTGTGTCATCATCAACAACACCACCTCATAAAGTCGTGCACGAATATAGAAGTAGACGATATAGCCGTCCACCGTCGTTTTAAACAGATCTTAAAGTATAATGGTAGATATTTACGGAAGATCTTCTCGGGGTCTGAAATCTCAAAGCTACTTATCTAAATATGCAACTCTTGACCAGGTCAAAAATGAACTCGCTGATCTTTTGAGTCTCGCAAATGTGGACCAAAATGAAGCCGTTGTTTTTCAGAATAAACAAGGATAATTAAAGATTAGCAATATTCCGTTGACAGATATTATTCTGCGAGTCCCAGGCGCGACCGAAGAGAATTTAGCCGTGTTTACTAAGAACGGTAAAATTATAAATTCAGATGAATCAATCTTAACGGTCATGGGAGAAATTGTTGGACGTATCAGAAGAATTGGGGATGTTATGTATGGCGATTTCAACATGAGTAAAATACAATTATTAATGTGACAGAACCAAAATCAGACGATGATGTAGGAACAAAAAGATATGTAGACAACAACAACGTCACTATCAGAACTGAGATTGATGATCGTTTACTATCCGCCAGTGATACAATGACTGGTTTTCTCTATATGGCTAGTAATAAAAGTACTGGTCTTGGAGAACCAGAAATCAAACGAACCTGCAACGAAGAAATACGTGGACAATAGCAACATCCCGATGATGGCATAGCTGATGACAATCAATGATGGAATGGCAACATTCAGATCTGAGTTTGCTACTCACGTACAAACGTTTGTAAATATTCGTAGAAACACAAATAAAACCATTAATGAATTTGTTGGAAATCTAGCAGTTATCAATATTAAACTCTCTGACATAAAAAAATTACCGACAGTGTAATATATGCAGTAGCGTCTGGATCAGCATTATAGGCACCACTCAATAAATCGATTAAACATCGCGCTGAGGTTACTGGTATATACAGGTTCTCAGTAATCGGCGTTAAAAGATTTACTATATCTACCACAATTTCAGTGCGTTATCCACTAACTGGATCTTCTGGGATTGTGGTAGTGATATTGGATCAAAACGAAGACGTAACATTTGTGGTGGAACCCGAAGAAAAAGGCGCCCCCGTGTTGTGCTATTGATGTCTTGAATTAATCGCTAAATTATTACCTACTTAAAATATGATGAATCAAACCCCAATCGATGTTCAACATTTCAGATACGAGCAAGTGTGTTCGTGGCATAAGCAAATAAAAAATATTATCGACGAGTATACAGTAAAAGAAAATATATCGCAGACGTGTCGTTGTCACTGATATAATTGTATACTCTCTATCTGTTGTCATCGCTGGAACAGTAACTGTCATCGGCGCATTGTTAGCATCATAGCTGATAGCACCAGTGATAGGAATTGGTGTTTCAGTTGCAGCAGGAATTGTTGGTATTCTTAATATCAACGCAAAGAAAATATCCACGTGCGCGATTGATAAATTACACGAATACACAATCAAATTGCATACAGCGAGACTAGCATACTCCAAATTATCTTCGTTGATATCATCAGGTCTCAGCGATGGAATAATATCAGATCAAGATTTCACAGAAAGGATTAAGATTTACAATAAGGCAATGTCACCGTCGTCGACAACGAAAAGAGATAATAGACCCTCGGTTTAAAAAACAGGGATTTAAAATCAGGGTTTAAATAATAATGTCATCGCAAGAATTCTATCACATCAAAAGAATCCAAAATAACTATCATTGTTCATGAACCAAAAGTGATAGCTATTTTGGATTCTTTTCATGTGATAGATTTGATTCTGCGTTGAAATTCATCGTTGATTTGTTCGAAGTATTCTCAAACACAATAATGATCCTTATGGTGGAGGTCGTCATATTTTGCCTGGAATCATTAATATTGCGTCAAGAATCGCAGTTAATCTTGTATGTGACGTAGTTGATGGAAGTTTTCAAGCCGATCTTGGAAAATCAAATCAGGCACAACAGATTATCAAACAAGTGTATCAAATTGATGGGTATATAACCCATAATTTTTCGGATTAACAAACAGTTCATCAAATTGACGGGTCTATCACTCAAATTTATGAATATTTTAGGATTATTTTCATTTTTCAGAATTATTTATTAATATTTCAGAATTATTTATTAATATTTCAGAATCATTTATTAATATTTTAGGATTATGTATTAAAATATGTTTGACTATTGACCCAATGATTTTATCAAATTGACTGGTATATTACCCATAATTATTAAGATTATTAACCAATTTCATCAGATTGATGGGTATGTTGCCTATAATTTTTCAGATTACCATCTAAATTCTTCAGATTGATGGGTATATTACTCAAATTAAAACAAATTACCAACTAAATTCTTCAACGATTTTATATTTCAGAATTATTTTCATTGCAGAATTATTTATTAATATTTCAGATTAATGGTTACTTTCAAAGATTGATGGGTATATTACCCATAATGTTTTAGATTATCAAACAATTTATTCAGATTTGATGGGTATATTGCCTATAATTCTTCAGATTACCAACTAAATTCTTCAGATTGATCGGTATATTACTCAAATTTATTAATATTTCAGAATTATTTTCATTTTTCAGAATTATTTATTAACATTTAAGATTACCAACTAAATTCTTCAGATTGATAGGTATATTGCCCATAATTTTTCAGATTACCAACTAAATTCTTCAGATTGATGGGTATATTACCCATAATTGTTTAGATTACCAACTAAATTCTTCAGATTAACGACCAAACATAAATATTATTATCAGAATAAAATCTGATTCTAAAAATTAAAAGGTAAAGGCTACTTTCCTTCACATTTGATGGGTATATTACTCGAATTAAATCAGATTATCAGTCAAATTCATCAACGAGTTTATATTTCAGAATGATTTGATCGTTTATTAATGTTATTTCAGATTAATGGTTAATTTCACAGATTTGACGGGTATATTGCCCGTAATTGTTTAGATTATCAAACAATTTCATCAGACTGATGGGTATATTGCCCGTACTTACTAAGATTATTAGTCAAACTCTTCAGATTGATAGGTAAATTGCCACAATTAAATCAGATTATCTATCAATTTCATCAAATTGATGGGTATATTACCCAAATTAAATCAGATTATCAAACAAATTCATCAACGATTTTATATTCAATTATTTTATCATTGATTTTCTCGTTATTAATATTTATTAAGAGTATCAAACAATTTCAAGAGATTGATGGGCATATTACCCAAATTAAATCAGATTATCAAACAATTTCATCAAATTGATGGGTATATTACTCAAATTTATTAATATTTCACAATTATTTTCATTTTTATTTATTAATTTTTGTATTTCAGAATTATTTCATTTTTCAGATTTCATATTTATTTATTAATATTAATTCAAATTAATGGTTGATTTCATATATTGGACGGGTATACCAAAATTAAATCAGATTATCAAACAATTTCATCAAATTGCTGGGTATATTACCCAAATTAAATCAGATTATCAGTCAATTTCATCAAAATGATGGGTATATTACTCTAATTTATTAATATTTCAGAATTATTTTCATTTTTCAGAATTATTTATGAATATTTTTTATTGTTAACCAATTTCATCAAACTGACTGGTATATTACCCATGATTATTAAGCTTATTAGTCAAGTTCTTCAGATTGATGGGTATATTTCTCAAATTTATTAAGATTATTAACCAATTGCATCAAATTGATGGTATCTTGCCCATAATGTTTCAGATTACCAACTCAATTCTTCAGATTATCAATCAAAAATAAAAAAATAACAATGATAAAATCATTGAATCTGATTCTGATTAAATATTATTATCAGAAATAAATATTTTTTGCTATAGTCAGAAATGAATTATTCCCCTTGACTCTGTCAAGAATTTCATACTTTCGTTTTGTTTAGCTGTTATTGACGTTGTCACTACCTTCACTTTAACAGTCACTGATGACAGCGCTTTCATTTTCACTTTTACAATGGATCGTTTCACAATCAGACATAATCTTTCTCAACTGCCTTACGCGAGCATTCACAATCTTTTTTGTTTCGTATTCGTGAGACAATTCTGATCTGGGGCCCCGAGTGGCCGAGTGGTCTAAAGCGCTCTCCGTTACTGATCAATGCCATCTCACCTGTCTGCGTGGGTTCAAGTCTAGGATTCGGCGAATGTGGATATGTGAGAAAGCTTGCCAGTAGCTTCTCGTGGGTCGGTGGTTCTTTCCGGGGATTTCCCGGTTTCTTCCTCCACCATTAATACTGGCCGTCATGTATAGCCTATCGTGTGCTGAAAAATGGCGTTAAGCCCCACAACAACAACAACAAAAACAACAACAACAACAATTCTGATCTAAGTTTCTCAATCGCTTGTGCGAGTGGAACGAATTCTTCAACTGTATCTGTGACTGTTGCCAAGGATCGTAACATAGACTGCTGAATCAGCTTAATGAATCGGTAATCAGCTGGAAATGTATATTCATTTTAAAATTTCCGTTGTTGTAATAATTTAAAATCACAAATAATTTTTTCAGGATCAAGTTGATCAGAAATTTGTATACCGTCATGTTGTGATTTTTGAATTGCAGAAATAATATCATTGATATTTTCGTAATTCATTATATAATAAATATTTATTTAAAACAATAAAAAATATTTACATAACACATATTTATTTATAATCTTAGATCTAAGAACGGCACAACCCCCACGTGAACCCCTAGATTACCAAACGATATTCTAGCAGGTCCAGAGGATAATTTGAAATATTTACACAACACATATATTCTTAATTCTATGGACGGCACAACATACAATCTTAACTACAGTAGCATATTTACAGCACTATATCATATCACGCTATTTACAGCATTTATATAAAGGACGGCACATACATATAATCTTAGCTCTAAGGACGGCACACAGATATAAACTTAGCTCTAAGGACGGCACATACATACAAACGGGTCCTTCTCTACGTTGAACAGATTTAAACACACCCTCCCCCATAATCAACCCCGAGGAGTGCAAAAGACCACCCACCACGTGGTGACATTGTGGGCGAGTGTATCTTTTCTGTTGAATATAGAGCTATTAGGGCGGATCCCAATAATTATACCGGTCTGAAAATATATAAGTTAACTAACACTTGGAGATCCAAAAGTAGTTTACACAATGGGCGTGGCTTATTTGCTGTTTGTATTTTTCTTTTTTTTAATTATTATCCCTTACAAAATCTGAAGGAAGCAAGAAACCTAACAAAGTAGAAAAACAAGGATAATGTTTCTTAAAAAAACCTCAAAAAAACCCATATTATTCATTAGTAAATAAAATATAATTATATATAAACAAAATTTATTATAAAGTACAAGGGAGACTACTGCTTAATTACTCTATCAGAGAAAGATTTCCTTGACAAAGTTATCTCCCTTCAAGATTCTTGCTGTGTGTAATACTGAAATGTTATTCGCTGGTTATATTTCTTTGAAATGCCGATTTGTATATTTTATCGGCGAGATGTTGTACTGCAGCTGGAAAAATATAAAAATACTTGCCAGCTACATTCAATTATTGAAATGTTTCTTCGCTTGTCTCCACGTTCACAGAGTTAATCGCTCTCCTTGCAAATTTTCTACATCTCCCAGTATCTCCAAATTTGCAAATCTGACTTTGTGTAACAGCTCGTAAATTACACAAAGAATGATCTCTCGGATCTGAAGTAATATGATCAATCACAAGTCTGTCATTGATCAATCCATGAAAACATTCGTAGATAAACCGTGGACAAATATATATTTTATTTCCCCCGGCATTAAATATAAGATAAGCAGTATTAATAACAGAACCGACTGGTTTTCTAGTCGACAGTGCCTAATTACACCATCACGAGATGCTTCATAATTTTTAATGATGGAATGTTTCACAAATTCATTTTGCTCCATTTATATAATAATATTATTTGTCTCAATTATTATTTTGAAAATCTGTCGAGATAGTCTTCAGCGTTTTTCATACCAACAACGTTGTTGCCGGGATAATTTTGTTTATCATTGTTACGACCCTGTAGTTAAATTGCATATGTGTTAAAATTTAAATTCTTCTAGTTCTTTGTTTTATTTTATTTTTATACCACTAAATGTTATTATTATTATTATTATTATTATTATTATTATTATTATTATTATTATCATTATTATTATTATTATTATTATTATTATTATTATTATTATTATGTTTGCATGGGTCTAATAGTTTGTTAGAAACATCGTATTTATTTAAAACGTAAATGTGACTCGTGTAAGCACGATTTTTGCATGACGGTTTTTCGTATCAAGTAAACAGTGAGAAAGAGCTATGTAAATGGTTGGCTGTGACCACGTTATTTCAAAATAATACTTGTTTACGCATTGTAGTGATTTCGAAATCACACGTGTCCTTCATGCGTGTGACCATTAAAGGGTGCATTAGCTTGTTTTAAATGCTCAGTTACCTGTAAGAAAAGTTTAGTCATAGTCGTAGTCAGTTATACTTGAGAGTCACATCATAACATCTTACAGAGTTTCTAATACCTTGAGGAAAAGGTATTTCTGTGCTGGAAAGAGGTGTTTGTTCATTCGTACGTGTTAGGAACAGCATGTGTGTTGTTAGTGGTGGTAGCTGTACTTCATCTACTTTCTAAATAATTATTCTCCCTGGAGAACAGCCCTACTGGCTTGGGACAAAGACATTTGTTGAAACTTTCTAAATTGCAGCAGAACAATTCAAATTGTGCTTTACAGTGAAAATTCTGGACATTCTGTGTTAGCCTTCGTCTGACGTCATCATCCGCCATCTTGGAACGGAACTGAGATTCAGACTGTATCAATTTAGAACTGTTTATTCACAGGACTTATGTGTTTTCACAAATTTAGAACAATTTTTTGGATCCTCTTCGTAAATCGTAAGTCTTGTTTGATATATTTACCTTTTCTCGATGTTTTCTAGGGAAATAAATTAATTTTTGTTAAAATTTACAAAGCTTGTTGTCTTCACTCTTTCTTTGTGTTACTTTGAACGAGCCGATACGTAACAATCATAATATCGTTTCGGCTCTCTGTATTTTTTACTACCGCATTTTACACACAGCTGCGTTTCTCCTCTAAACCCATCACCACACTTCAAACACGGTTCTGGTCCTTGTCTCGCTCTTCGACACTTTGCATGTGATGTCCACATAATTCATTTACGCACGTCCTGTTACAAGGAACTGAAAAACCGATCATAAGCCACTTGCATTTATTCCTTGCTTGAATCATTATATATATATATATAGCAGTAGCAGCAGCAGTATATATATATAAGTTATATATGTATAGTATATATATATAGCATATATATATAGTTATATATATATATATATATATATGTATGTATGCATATACTTTAGTTTAAACACATATATGCCTTAATTATAATATGGAGGAATTTACGAGATTATCTGCAGTTAACCTCTCTAAAGCTAGATTCGATCTTGACAGAATATCCCCTGTCTTATCGAGGTTGATTTAACAAATAAAACTCTGATTAAAAGTATACGTGGCGCCAAGAAAGAATTTCGCGGCGATGGTGCAGCTCATGTGTGGTCAACATTCAGAATTATACGCGACACAAAAGGTGTTGTCGATGCTACAATGACTGACAAGAAAGCAGCGACGATTATTAATTATCTCGACAATCAAAGACACATTTTTAGAATAAAATTCATCGTAGCGACAGAGGACGACACATGGATTATCCGTGACAAATGTGACCTTGTTCGATTACACAAGACTGGAAATATTGTCACATTAAATAAAAATTCCAAACCAGGAATGTTGACTGGTATTGACAAACCATATTATGAACGCGCGTATCCTGTGACTGCAGTTGTTTATGCGATATATTCACTAAATCATAAACCTAGTGTTGATGATCTCAAGCCGATGAAATTGTCAAGGCTAAATTGTGTAGCTGAGCGAGTTACAGAACACTTCACAAATGCGAAACGAGGAAACGTTTGATAGGATTTATGACGTAAGAAAAATAATTGAGTGGGCAGAAACAGTTAAAGATACCGGAGAGTCTATCAAAGACGTCGCTGAACTAGAAAAAAATTAAAATTTCCGATAAGGGTGAAGACATTAACAGGAGATTTTATACGCATCGCAATATAAATGAATGGAACTTCTATAGAGATTATTGATCATAACGCACACGCGTGGACTTCGGATATAACAATTTTTCCACGATATCGAACTGTTAAATTCTACAACGGTGATGTATTTGATTTTATCAGCAATATCAGTAAAAGCGATCCTGTATCCGTGTGGCTGTTTCAAAGTTCCGATGATGGAAACTATGATCAGTTTGTACAACCTAATGGAAATATTTATCATGCAGAATCTCTCCATGAGGAAATAAAAAAATCTTACGTTGAAATATACCAATGATGCCGAACAATTACTGAGTAATTGTTTTACCGTTCCGTCAGTTGCTGCTCATTTTGCTCAGAAGGAAAATTCATGGAAACAAACACAGTTGGAATTTCTTGAAGATATCCAACGCAGTTGTATCGACTACAGACACGGCGGATTGTGGAACACTAAATAGGATTAAAAGGATGTTATCTCTGTTGATATGGTAGCATGTTATCCTGGAAGTTTTCTTGGAATGAGAGTGGTCTGAGTATTTTAAGAGATTTGGACATCCAACACACGAGATGACCAGAGTTGCGATAAATGGACCCTTGCTAGATTTTGACCTGACTGGATTCGCCTGTATCGAGTCATTCGAGTTTGCACTGAAAAACCTTCATCCGATTGTAGCTGTTTGGTTTGGAAAGCATTTTTGCAAACGCGGTTAGGCTCCAATAGTTTTATTACGATATATGCTTGATGTAAAATTATTAATATCGTTGGTTGTAAGTGAAGCAATTATATCATATCGTCCGCAGAAACAGGTTTGGTTACCACAACAAAAGAAATATTCCTCAGACGAAGATCCTGATATAACTGATTTTGAGAATAAAATCGCACAAGCTCCTGGTAGGAAAATAATCGGTAAATTTACGCAAGGAGGCTCATATGATCATAAACGACATTGTACAAGATTAATTATAGACCATGCTGAACTCGATTTTATAATTGCTGATACAACGGAGAGAAGCACATTTATAAGTCGAAGTAATGTTAATTTATCGGACGGAACTAAATTAGTTACAATTGTGAGTTATACTGATGGTGACTCACCACAGTTTACTCATTTAAGATCTGTGATGTTAGCATATGTTTCGATAAATTTATTATCGATGATAAATAGATTTCCTGATAGCGCAGTTAGAGTCGCCACAGATTCATCTTATATCAATAAAAAAAATACAGGATTGATTAAACAATTACATATCGTCGCTGATGTATCATGTGGTGAATGGAAAATAAAGCGAGAGAAGATATTTAGTTATTCTGAATCTGCCGACGTTGAAATCTAGGATATTTGTTACAAAAAGAAACAGATTTCAAAACTTTCATAAGCACTGTCTATATATGATCCTGTGACCAGACATAAAACAGTTTATCTCAATGGACCTGGGGGTTCTGGTAAAACAACACGTGCGATTGAATTATTTCGAAATTTTGATATGGTTGTTTTGACACCCACACATAGACTCGCCAGAGAAATAAACAAACGAGGAGTTAAATCTCATACTTATCACAGCTTCTTCCAATAGAAGGGAGATACATGGGCTCCTGATCGAATGGGCGAGAAATATAATCCTAAGATTATTATCTGGGATGAGATATGCACAGTGTCGCTAGATGTGTTAAAGATGTTTCTTGATTGGTTATGGAAAGAAAATACTGCTGTGATAATATGTGGCGATCATGGTCAACCGGCACCTTTTCTTGGATCGTCCCCACATGAATGGCTGAAAACGTTTGTGGATTATTATGAGGAGATAACTGATGATCATAGAGCCATTGATGAACCACTGAAAGAGTTTTAAAAAATAATCAGACTACAATCAGACAAGATTCAATGTGAAATAATGTGTGAAATAATTCCGGAAACTCCTATCAATGATTTTTGTAATTTATGGAGGCCTGCTGATTTGAGAGCTGCAAGTAGAAAGAGAGTTCGTGATACACATCAACAACAATTGTTTCTGTTTTTAAAGAAAATTTTTCAAATCTACCTCTACCATTGTGTTATCGCCCATCAGATACTCGACGACAGAATATCGATGTTGAAATTCCTGGTTGCGGTGATAAATAAAATGTTGTACTAAATCACATTGTTTTAATGCCTGTCATTGCTGTTGAGAGCGCGTTAACGATGGACAAAACTCCGTGGACTCTAGCATATGCCAAAAAGCTAACCCAATTAGAGAAAATCTCGGTTGGTTAGAGGCTTCGGTTTACGTTATTGACCTTGTATTTTAAGTTTTCGTAGGAAGCTTTATTTCAAAACAAAACTTGCTCCAAAACTAGTAGGGTTCACCCTCCCTGCTGCTCTTACTTATCTAAGAAAATACAGGTTAAAATCTGCTCAGTGGACTAATTCACAGGTTCCACCTACCTACCATCTTAGTAAATTAGTAAATTGTTGGTGATATGAAATTTCACTTGGTCGCTGTCCAATCTCAAGAAAAGCTAAAATAAAAATAAGCTCACTGGACTAATTGAACGGACCCGTGCACCAGTTCTGAGTAAATTGTTGGTGATACAAAATTTCACTTAGGTCACTGTCTCAAGCCGAGCTGTGCTATTAATTGCTTGATGAGCTTAGTCTCACTTATTAATACACCACGTGGGTCACAATTACATGGATCTGACACCTTGGCCAATTTCACTACATAATATGTACAAGTTGAAATTCCCATAAGTCCAATATGTTTCATTCGGTTTGCCAGAAATGTTTACTATGAATGGATAATACAAATCTGTAAAAGTTGTACAAGAAAATCTCTGATTGTATAGTCAACATAATGCTAATTGGCAGATATTGTCAATCTACTTTAGCGGTTCATCCATTGGCAACATTTACCTGGCAAGCGTTTCTCGTTTCCCGTAACAAACGAAGGTGCTGATGTGGGTGCTTTGGTCGCTGATGTTGTCATTGTTGTTGGATCTGAAAGTACGCAGTCATTCTTTAAATCACCAGAATCATTTTCTTTGATGAATATATTTGGTATTATAGTATAAGATTATTACATTTAAATACAAAAAGTTCAAATTAAAAGATTTGCTTCTTTCAAAGACTTGAATACAGCGTATTGAAATATATATCATTGTTGACATTACAGCTGTCGCCATCGAAGAATATATACCTATGTCTCTACATTCTCAGGTTACAAATTATATCTTGATACAGTCAGACAAACACCCGTATGAATAATATCGAACCCTTGGAAGCATCACTCCGCATTGTGACATGCTCTATATGTGGCGTCTCTGGAAGGCAGTCGAAAATGTGACACCTTTGTGGACTTGTAACTTCCAACAACAATTTGGGGGCCCCGAGTGGCCAAGTGGTCTAAAGCGCTCACCGTTACGGATCACTGCCATCTCACCTCTGTCTGCGTGGGTTCGAGCCTCGGGCTCGGCCAATGTGGTTATGTGAGAAAGCTTGCCGGTAGCTTCTCGTGGGTCGGTGGTTCTTTCCGGGTTCTCCCGGGTTCTTCCTCCACCGTGAATACTGGCCGCCATGTATAGCCTATCTTGTGCTGAAAAATGGCGTTAAACCCTATAACAACAACAACCAACAATAATTTGTGATACGTGGGTAGATTATGTCCTTGCAATACGTTAACCACTATTTTGTTTGTATAGCAACTTGAAATGCAAACAAATATATAAATCAAAGAACAACAACCTCTACAACAAATCAAACCAATTCAAAACAAACGCGAATAGATAAATACATTAACAATTTAATGTAAACCAGATATATAGGAGCAAAATTATAAATTAAAGTACTTGTTGACATTAAATACAGATAAATAGATCAAGAAAGAAATAACCAACAACAAAAAGCTAAAATAATAAATTCTAATATTATAATAATTGTAGACACTATTTGAAAAGAGATTTTTATCAAGCATTTACAAAATGAATGAATAAATGTATACATGAATGAATAAATGTATACATGAATGAATAAATGTATAAGAAAGAAATGGAATATAGTGTGACGTGTAGTCAGATATGTACATCTTCATGTCATAAATACCTGACAGTTGACTGAATGCCATGAAAGACGTATTTATTGTTTGAGCAATAGAGCTTGTACTCTGCGAGAGGGACTGCATCATTGATGACGTCACCGAGTTTTCTGTTACCACAGGATTAGCCATGTATCCTAGCTCTGTTTCTGCCATGATGCTTCCATTTCTGGTAAAATAATAAATTTTTTTCATATGCTTTACAAAACATCAACAAAGTTTTAAAGTTGTTGTTAAATTTTCAATGGCTGGAAGAACTGGTTGGAATAACGTTCATAGTTACCACATTCCTAAAAGGTTAGCACGTGCACGTACTCGAAAACTACTCGCATGTGTTTCAGAACGTTGCCGTTGCAAACTCTGCAACAGAGCATTAGAGTTGCTGGATTGAATAATACATTTAATCATTATGAGATTTTTCACCTAGAGGTAGAATTCGAACATGGTTTAGTTTTTCCTTCCAACAATTGTAATACTAGTAGTTGTTACTCATGTATCTATACACATAACGTCATAGGGAGACACTGACGTAAATATAATTATCACATAGTCGGTACACTTTACATATAGTATAACGAGGATCTCAAATGGGTAATGATTTAATATTGAATTTTTGAAAAGAGTTGAATAATGTCCAGTTTTTGCGAGCCTTTCCATTTCAGATTGTTTTTATCACATAGTTTTATTTCAGTGGAAATTATTTAGATGGAAAGAAGAACGAATTATTTCGTTCATTCTGACAGACGTTGCACCTTTCATTTCTTGTGCGTAAAAATAGTCCCAACCAAAGTTGAACTAGTATTGACGTTTAAAAGTAGATTACACTTTTCTTACAAACTATAAATTAAAGAACAAGCGTCCTTCGGAATAAACAAAACATTTTGCACAGAGAAAACCATTTTTCAACACAGAATGTCCAATGTGTGTGATGTCGCATTGTTTGATGCACTACCGATACACTGACGATCCATGTTTACGTAACCTTAAAGTGTCACTTTTGCAATTAAACATCACCTTGATATTGCGATATCCATGTGAAAGAAGGTCTACTGGTTGAAGAAATTCCCATATTTACTGTAACGGATTTGTGACTGGATATTTGCAGTATTTGATTTGGAACAGTGGACTGTACAGAAGAGGTAAACAAATTTATGTTTGAGTTAGATTTGTACTTCTGTAAGTTAACATTAAACCACGCTTATATATGGAGTGGATTCCAGGCTACAGATATACCGCCTCCCTCAAACCCCACCCCACACATGCAATACCCGTAGTTGTATTTCTTGTTGTTATTGTTTTGTCGTGTTATTTGTTTTGTCATTTTCATGTTATGATACGTTATACATGATATAACAAATCCCCATAGGGATAAATTAGCCATACTGAAAGAGAGGAGACTGTTGTTCCCCAATTCTCTTTTGCGAGTCGATTCGTACAATGGCGGCCAAAAATGTTCATTGAAAACAAAAATTCCAGAAGGCGGGGTTACAAAGTTTTCCCACGATCGCAGCTAATCCGTAAAGAGAAGGCTGCACAATAATTTAATGGGCTTATGTGGACCAATCATAATCACATAAAGTGATATGTAAACGTGTGGTAATATAAAAAATATGAAACTGCACATGCTGTAGGAAAACTATACCTACTATGTGATAAGTACAGTTTCATAACTTTGATATGACAACGTGTTAAAATATCACTTTATACAATACCGATGGGGTCAAAAGAAACAAATGCAATTCTTTCGCAGTAATCCCTTTACTGGTTTGCTGATATCCTTGGAAACTTGTTCTTATCCGCCTTCGGGAACGCTTTGTTTTTACGATTACTATCAACGATTTGACGGCCATTTTCTAGTCGACTGCCCGAAGGGAATTGGGGAAAAAGGTCATATCTGTCTGCATATGGTCAATTAACCCCTCAGGTGTTCGTTAAGCCATGTATAGATTATCATGCGTTGAAAAATGGCCTTAAACCCCAAACAACAACAACAACAACAGATAAAACTAAGGGAATTGGTCAATTGATAGCGGCAGTGGAGAGATCGGTGGATTGCATGTCTGTAACAAAGAATCAACCATATATAGAAGAGTGGTTTAAATGTTAACTGAGTAAATAAACTCACCTCTGTTCACAGAAGAATGTAGACATAAACTGGTATCTAAACTGAGAGAACTTTATCCAACCAGACCATGTTTACACTGTAAAATGGCTCAAACAATATAATGTTTCTGATTCTTATTATGCGATACGGTTCTGACTCTAAATAAAATTTATATATGTCTACTGTAGTCTACTATTTCAAATCGAATAAAGCAAATTCCGGTCACAAATACGTTAATGTAAATCTGTAATATATGTATCTCTATTCCGTCACATGAATATCTACAACTGGAATGCTTAGTAGTGAAACTGACACTTTCGCTGTTAAACATGACGCTAATCTAACTAGATTCAAACTATGAGACATCATACTGAAATTGCGTACAGTAGATATTCTGTGTTGAAAACTTATGTTGTCTGAGCCACATATTTTTTTTATTCGGAAGGACAGTTGCTCTTTGAATTATATTATTGGCAAATAATGTAATAAATGTTATTGGTTATAGAACTGCGCAATAAATTGCAATAGAGCCAGGGACTATTTTTGACGCATAACAAATGAAAGATTCAACGTCTGAGTCATAATAAACGAAATAATGTTTTCTTCTTTCTTTTCTATTTCCATTAAAACATAAACTATGTGATAAACATCCTCTCAAATAGGTAATGATTTAAATTTGAATTTATGAAACTCGCTGAATAATGTCCAGCTTTTGCTAGTCAAGTCTCAGATACTTCCTTTCATGGAGCACTCGCATACCTTGATGCAATGTGAGTTGAATAATGTATAATATAATTTGAATTATACACGGGAAATAAAAACATACTGTATTTTATATGGTTCTTTATTCCATAAAATGAAACAAATCTGCAATAGCAATAGTTAAATGTTGCATGACTCATGACTAGTATTTCTGCTGAACTCTCTATCTACACGAACTAAGACCAATACGTTTCTTTATACTTTCTCCGTCAAATTAACCTTGATTTAGCACATTAGTGGTTAACCTTTTGTGTGGTTGATAATGTAGAATAGACCCCATGTTGGCTTGATAATGTAGAATAGACCCTATGCCGGCTTGATAATGTAGAATAGACCTTATGCCGGCTTGATAATGTAGTATAGACCCCATGCTGGCTTGATAACGTAGAATAGGACCCATGCGCTCTCTTGCATGTCGTAATAGGTCGTAAGAAGAGATTATTTTAAGGCATTAGCTTAACGGTTAGCATGCAGGACTCACGATCAAAAGGGTAAAGTAATATGGCTGGCAAAGATTAGAAAACCGCGCGACTTACATAAGCGCTCTGCAGTATATATTTTAGACGCAGTATATTACCAATTACCTTAGCAGTTTCATCCACTATTCTTTGAAAGCTAAAATGTGTTTAAATGTAATTTAAAGTTAACACGGAAAATTTCAGTATAAATTAACCTTTTGCTCTCTATCATAAGACAAACAAATTTCAATGGGTGTTCTACCGTTTGAAGGTTACTGCAGTATTCACTATACGCCAGTTTTTCTTCGACCTTCCTTTTTCATTCAGAAATGTGAAGCAAAGAAACCTTCATTATGTTTCAGTGTAGGATAATAAGTTTCCACCCTCTTGATCAAATTGTTTGCGTCTTACACTCGTCTTACACTCGTGTCTGACCCAAACTGCTGACCATCGGGTTGAATGTTCTTGCAATACACTGATGCATATCATGGATTCTTTTAATTTATGGCGATAACTCACCTGACTCTGAACCTTCTTAAGTTTATGTACCGTAAATCACCAAACAATACATTGCTAATTGTAATAAAGATGGCGGGAAAGATGCAATTAAAATACACATATCATACAACTTAAGAAATACATGCGTACGTATTAAACCAGCTAAATGATTTTCTCGGTCAATATAGCATTATTTTGACAGAACTGAGAGTGGTATACAATCCATAATCTCAAATCATATACTAGAAACTGAAAATAAATCCTGAAAAATTGAACTCATCATAACTTAATGATATTTCAAACATTTCACACAATTTTTAGCTTGCAATAAAAGTTAATACTAAAATGGAATGGAATAAGTGTCACTTTGTATAGGGTGCATTATGCTTATAGGAAAGGAATGGTTATCTCTATTTCTAAAGAACAAAAATCAAACAAAACATTGGTAAGTGTAATACAGATTGAGGGAAAGCTGCAATCAGAATACTCTAGCAAAATACTCATAATATTCAACTTAAGAAAATCCATTATGTAGTTATAAAACAAGCTTAACGATTTTCGTGATCAAAATAACATTATTTTTCACAGACGTAAGAGTGTTTTATGATCCATAATCTCAATTCGTACATTCGAAGCCCAAAATAAATTTTCTTCTGGATCATTTATTCATACATCAATCCTCTAGTTGGCTTATGTATTCTATGGGCCATATTGTTTCCTGATTCGTAAATTTACTCACGAGAAAATTCTTCCGAAACGTTGAACCAGTTGTTACACGCATATGTCATTGCTGGTTGTCGCCAATCATAAAACGATACTAACATCTGATTCTGCAATGCTTAAACGCGCCAATCATGTTACTAGATGTGGCTGTATTTACAAATCCAATACTCGTTATAAAATGTCACTATACTTTCACCGCTCTGGTGGGGTTAGTGGTTAGAGCGACCACCTCAGATGAGGGAGGTCGCGGACTCGAACCTCGGTCGTGTCATACAAGAAACTTACAAATATGGTTTTTGCAGTTGCCTCGCTTGGCGCTCAGCGTTAAGAGGTTAGTGTTAGGACTGGTGGGCCTGGTGTCAGGATAAAATGACTGGGTGGGACTTGATGCTACATGGCTGTGGCCTTATGCTCAGTGCTAGACATCACTGTAAACTGCCACACTGCAGACATCGTAGTGATATGACTCAAATTGTGAAAGCTACGTTAAAAATACAAGACATACACACTGTCCTTTCATATATATATATATATATATATATATATATATATATATATATATATATATATATATAGT
>JAECUM010019831.1:22406-38119 GCA_016617855.1 Megalonaias nervosa
TTATTTATGCATAATTGACGGACGGAAATAATTAAACAATTAAGATATGAAGGAAAGAAGAATAGAATAAATGACGACATCTAGCAATGAATGTGTCGGCATTTATGTACAGAGACACTTTGTGATGATTGAGGCGACATTTAAACATAGCGGAAACAATAATGACCATGCCCCAATGTCATCGATTCCTTTTAAACGTTGTCAGTGTAAACTTCGGTCAAATTTTAATTTTATATAAGCGAATTGTTGTATCTAAGAGATAAGGAATATCCAGTCATTTGTTCTTTCAGAAAAAGCAAGTCCTGAACCAGATTCTATGGACATGGCAGACATATATGCATCACACTAATATAACTGGAAAGGAAACAATGCTGTTGACACATTTTAAATATATGAATGTTCTTAACAAACAATAGATTTGTCAGGTACGACAACCAATACTATGATAAGAGACGAAGACTGAATGCTTTAAATCGGTATTCTATACTAATTGCTCTTTGGATTTTACCTACTTCTATCCATATGTGTTTTGCTTAAGAAAGAGAACAGAAGCATAGACAAGAACAAGTAAAATCAATGAATTAACAATATAAGAGACATTTAGTGACATTGCTGACATGTAGGCACGACATTTAGTAAAGGCATATGACAAGATATTGCAAACATCAACGAACGTGCAACAGTTAGGCAGCAGCAATATTGAAAAACATAACAGTGTAGAAATCACGTCAGAATCACACCATGTAGCGACATAGTTCTTCTACAAATGTGGCAGCGAATCCTACCTGATTCAAAGAGAACTAGTATTAGCTTTGATTAGTACACAAAGTTTCAAATAACAAATACACAATTATTTATTACCTCGTGTTTGTCAATTTGCTGTACTTGCAGAAACTTTTCAAGGATCCATTCCTGCAAGCTTTGTTCAACTGAAAGAAGGATATAAACATAAATAAGGGAGTCCTGGGACTACTTAATATCTGAAGCAGCTTTAGATTGAAACAAACCAACGCAGCTGCAAACTGTTTTCAAAACTTAATGATTATACAAAACGAGAACAATGCATTAAGGCTGATAAAAAGAAAAGAACTGCTATTAAAATCACAACATTTTATTTAGAAAAACGACATAGCATAACATTTTTCAATATCTTTTGCATGTGTGGAAGGTATGGTGTGATATGCTGTTCTTACAATTTAAATCTATAGATGCTGATATGGCCATAACGTGTTAAGAAGAAACAAAAGTGAATAATTTGATCACATCTACAATTAACAAACATGTTACTGTACCTCAGTTGTAAGCTCTTGTTCCAAGTTTTTGAAATCCATGCTGCTTTTGTTCGCGTATGTTGCTTTGTAGTCGCGGTTGATCTTAAGTGTGCCAACAAAGCGAGCCACTACATACAAATGTAATAAAACAAAAACGATGGATTGGAAAGATTTTAACTACATTTGCAAGGATAAATTTGACATAAATCGATGAATTGCAAATTAAAGGGACTCGGGTGATTTCATCGTTTGCTTGATATAAAATTTAAATTAATAATAGAAAGAACACCTGTGGCTCTAATACAGAGACAAGGTAACTCACCGACAACACAAAAACAGTACCCCCAATTCGGCGAGACGTTAGTCTCATAGCCAGTATCACACAGAAACCCTGCGTTGCTATAATACCTCTATTCACACTAGTTCCTTTAAATCGTACCACCCTCCCTTCCTCGTCACTATAACCTAAATCCAGTTTTCAGAATTGGTCAGTGGGGCTTCTTTTACATTCATAATGATACACAGGCTTACGTAAGAAAAAATATACACTTGCCAATATTTTCAAATACCCAAATTATGTCAAAGTTGAGTTAAAACATTTCCAAAATAATTCTTCCCTCACCGATTCTCAAGATAAAATATGATATTCACTCTGATACAAATTGCAACAATAAACAGCCGAAAGATAAAAGAACTAATGCATGAGGACACCTGGCTAAGGTGTCTGAAAATGGTCATGGAATGTCAACTTTTTTAAGGTTCACATCGAAAAGATCGAATTCCTACAAGATAAATTGCTCCTGTAAGATGCACAAATGTACCTGGTGAAAGTCATGCAAAGAAAAACTACCATGTTCCCACATGAAAATATTGTGTTCCAGATATACAGTTATGATGTCCCTACAATGCAAGCAACGATGGCTTATTGTATCTTGAATGAAAAACAAATACGTTTCCACAAGAAAATAGTGTGTTCCAAATTGGAAAGTTATTTTGCCTCCAAAATCAAATTACGATGAGTTGTTCAGGAGTGGCAAAGAGTGAAAATGCCAGGCTGTGTTCGCAAAGGAATTATATCTTGTTTCTATCGTTTTCCGGATCTAGCGTTAGATTCACCATGTACGATTAAATAGACATGTAATACAACATTTTGTATTGTAAGAATTCAGCTGGAATCGTCATATCGTGGCTTGATGTCAAATAAAGGAGCACACGTGTAAATCAAAGGTAAAAGGCAGTGTTTAATCATTATAATTAAGTTTGACTTTTAAGTTAAAAAAAATATCAAAACTGGCGTTTTGCACCATTTATCGGAAACTATTGAGTGTACATTCAAATAAGGAAATACTATAATCCAATTCTTATTCGTGTTTTCTTAATTTTGCCATTTTCGATGTCAAAGTACTCCACGGATATGCAAACTCTTGTATTTGTAATTCCTAGGATAAAGCAATTGTGGCTATATAATGTCGAAAGTCAATTTCTCAAGCAAATTCCGCGAAAATAAATAGCAAGCAAACAGAAGCAGGTTTAGACAGAAAATACATAATACAGCTGTGTTGAAGTCAGGATATGCAGTGTGATGATATTACCTGAAAAACAGTTGTCTGCAGACGTGGATCCTGTTGCATCAGTTGTTTTACCAGTAGGACATTTAATACAGAAATCTTGACCCTGGAGACTTTGATAAGATCCAATTTCACATTGATAACAAGAGGAAGCCCCTGGAGAAGATTGGTACCATCCGGCACTGCACGCTATACAAACCTGTGAATTTTCTTCTGCTTGGTAGGTGCCCACAGTACAAAATTTGCAAGAGGTTTGCCCTGTAAGATTCTGGTACGTGCCCGGTTGGCAGGGTAAACATGATGTTTGACCACTCTCCGGTTGATACTTGCCAGCTGTGCAGGCCACACACTCGGAGACTGCAGGGGAACGATATGATCCAGCCGAGCACACTGTGCAAAAAATATATTAAATTTTGCATATCAACATGTTCTCTCTCTCTCTCTCTCTCTCTCTCTCTCTCTCTCTCTCTCTCTCTCTCTCTCTCTCTGTAATAAAAATATTGAAATTCTGAAACAATGTCATTTTATACATTTATAAAGAGAAATATCAACAAAGAAATAAGTAAACATGAAGTGACAAAAAAAGTTGAATTCGAATATGGAAGTTACTTTAGAAGTTGCCGTTTCTTTGGTTTATGAATTTGAAGGATTCTGAAGCACGTTTACAATATTAATACAAGAACTGTATGCATGAATGAATGCATGAAGAGATAAAGTTGAATTTAGCGAAGAAATAAATTGAAATAGATTGTAAAGTTAAGTCAGATATGTACATCTTCATGTCATAAATACCTGACAGTTGACTGAATGCCATGAAAGACGTATTTATTGCTTGTGCAATAGAGCTTGTACTCTGCGAGAGGGACTGCATCATTGATGACGTCACCGAGTTTTCTGTTACCACAGGATTAGCCAGGTACCCTAGCTCTGTTTCTGCTACGATGCTTCCATTTCTGGCCAGAAAAAAAAAATTGTATATACTTTACAAACATGGATTTTTTAGGGTTGTTACGAAATGCGAAATGCACAATGTCTGGTAGTATTGACCTGAGTAAGGTTATAAGGTTAAGATGTGCCCATACTTGAGAGCTGCTCCCATGTGTTACAAAACAATACCGTTGTGAGCTCAAACAAGAGAGCTTCATAGTAAATGAGCAGAATTATACATTCAATATATATGATATTTTAACCGCGAGCTGGAATTTCGGCAATTATCATGTAATTTTTCATTAGAACTACCATAATAGTTTACACTCACGATCCCATACCTGCGAATTCACAGGAAGACGCTGACGCAAATATATTTGTTGAATAGAATTGTGTAATTTCATGAATCCCTCGTATCCCTTGAGGTAATGTTAATGTAATCGTTTATACTATATCGTGTTAAGCTACTTATTCATGAATTTGAATAATAAATGGGAAATAAAAGCATATATCTTTTTGTACGGTTCTTTATTATATGAAATGAAACTCATCTTAAAAACCATATGAAAAACGGTTTATTATTTTTACAGATCTCTCGAACTAGGACCAAGAGTTTCTTTATCCTCCTTCAGTTACTTTAACTTGGAGTACATCAGCGAGTAACCATTTGCGGGACTCATAATGTAGAATAGGCTCCATGAGCTCTGCTTCACGTTGTAAGAGGCGATCAATGAAGGTCAGTGGGTAGAGTGCTCGACGAGCGGCCAAAAAGGTATGATACTGTAGTTGGCAAAGCTGTGAATACTATACGATTTACCTACGCATTGACAGGTTGTGGTACCATCAGGCAAAAAGTCCGTCACCTTTGCGGACTGCCACTGTATAGCATGTGCAGATTCAACAATGAATACTTTGATTGTACGTATTGTGTTATGCCTATAAGTAGGGCGTGGTTATTTCTGTTTTAAAAGCACCAAATTAAAAAAAAAAATATTGGAAATTGTAATAATGATGGAGGGAAAGATGCAAGTAGAATGCCCTGGCAAAGTACAAAATGCATTCAACTTAAAAATACATTAGTACATATAAAAACAAGGTAAATGACGTTCTCGGTCAAATTTTTGTCACAGAAATGAGAGTGGTATACCATCCATCAAAATTTAAAAGAAATATTCCTCAGGAATATCTGGAACGGAACTCAGATTATTCCTCCAGTTAGCTTATGTTTTCTATCAACCATGTTGTTTCCAATTCATACATTGCTCATGAGAAATTTCGTCTGAATTTGTGAGCCAGCTGTGACACTCTTATGTGTCGCCAGTCATTAAATGTCACAAAATCCGGTCCTGCAGTACGTAAATTCTCCAATCTTGTTACTTGTCGCTTTGATTAAAGTCGCCGATTCTATATTAAATGTTACCGCTCTTTCAAATTTGCTTACATAGCTGGATACATGCGTAGTGTGTGTGTCTGTGAGTATGTTTCTGTAATTTAAGGACTTTCTTATATTTGTTTTGTTTTCTTCTTGAAATAGTTCTTTCCTCAAATGCTTGGCCGACGGAAAGAAGTTCGCTAGAAGGATGAAAAGGAAAAACGAAAAGAAGGAAAGAAGCACCTTCAAATGGCGGCATACAGTAAAGGAAAAACAAAAAGAAGGAATGAAACACCTTCAAAGGCAACATACAATAATGATTTAGGTGCAATTTCAGCAGAAGGACATTTTATAATGGTTGTGGCGACATGTAAGAATACAGAAATTTGTAATGATTCTGGTGATATTTAAGAACAGTGACACTGTAATGACTGTGGCGACATTGAGGCACTACGGTCACTATGATGGCCTTATCCCTGATGATATCGATTCGTTTTAAAAATAAGCTTTTTGATAGGCTAAAATTCAGCCTTATTTGAATGTTATTCTATCGGTTTGCTTGATTCAAGAGATATTCTTACGTTCTGTTGGAAAAATCCAATCCTGAACCAGATTCTATGGACATTCAAGAAATATGTACATCACACTAGCCCGCTATTGACAAATTGTAAAATATATCAATATTCTTGACAATAAATTTTTCAGGTATGACAACCGGAACTGGTGGAAAAAGACGAGACTTGAACCTTTCATTTCCTCTCCTTTACTAATTCTTGTGTCATTTCTACATTCTTTTTCCCTAGGAGTTCTGCTTAAGAACTAAAAAGAAACATACAAAATAAAAGAAAGCTTTGACTTAGCAAGATACGCAGTATTTGGTAAGATAGGTGCCATTTAGACACGGATGTTGGTATCGTCACACAACCAGATTTTGGTGATATCTACCAACCATCAACATTTCGTCACTAGGGGAAACGTAACAACAGTCTAGATACCACATGTTAGAATCATTCCATCTGACGCCAGACAGAGTAACAAGCGTATTCCTTTAAAAGTGTGGCAGCGAATCAGATTAAAAGCGAGACCTGTCGTTTACTCGATTAGTACACAAGGTTTCAAAGGACAAAATGCACATATATTTATTACCTTGTACTTGTCAGTTTGCTGTATTTGCAGAAACTTCTCAAGGACCCATTCCTGCAAGCTTTGTCTAACTGAAAAAAGAAGACAGAGTTATGGCAGTATTTTATATCGGAAAGGCTTTCAGATTCAATAAAACTAAGATAGCTAATATTTGTTGCAACATTCTTAAAGTTCCCATTTTTAGATAAACAAAGCAATAATTTAAAGCAGATAATGAGAGAAACCGTAAAATTAATTCCAAAAATTAAAACACTCGCAACCTTATATTTAGAAAAACGACGTAACTTAATTTCTTTTATATCTTTCACATGTATGATGTTAGGAAGAGATGTACCATTCTTGAAATTTAAATTCTTAGAACATAATGAGTTAGTAAGGGACAAAAGTGAATAATTATACCACATCAAAAGGTGCCAAACATGCTACTGTACCTCAGTTGTAAGCTCTTGTTCCAAATTTTTGAAATCCGTGCTGCTTTTGTTCCCGTATGTTGCTTTGTAGTCGCGGTTGATCTTAAGTGTACCAACAAAACGAATCACTGAACAAGAAAGTCATAAAGCAATAACAGTGAATTGATATAATTCTTCTATTTCACATGATTTCCTTTAAATCGTACCACGTTCTCTTACTAACCAGTATTACTTAAAATTAAATTTCAAGGTTGATTATTTAATACACGTCATATTGCAACAACATTAATAATAATAATAATAATAATAATAATAATAATAATAATAAAATACCAATAGTGTAAGGTATACTAGGTTTCAGTTGTGTTTTCGGGCTAAATGTTATCCAGATAAAATATTACACTCTTGTACGGTCTATCCGATCAACGCGAGATTGATCTGAATTAACCTTCCTGTTAAATTTAGATTTGTCTTTGCTTTTAACAAATTTTGAGACATGATTTTGTTTGTTTGTGCTACCAGGTTTTTGTGTAACATAGTCATCAAAGATCAAAGTTAATTTATTAAAGTATAATTTCTTGTGATGAAAAGCGAAACATGTCTACGTTTTTCTCATTATCTGTTTAGGAACTAAACAGTCATTATTCATCACAATTATCAAGTAATATGATTTTTTAAAATAGGAAAAATTAACGTATAAATAAAATTACCGTTTCCCTAGCAGTTCTTTTTTTCGCCGTAAATAATACAGACAACCTAAATAAATTCCGAAATGAAACTTGCATGGAATAATAACATGTTTAAAGGATTTCTAGCTTTTCTACTCCTGTTGTGATATTCATTTCAAACTGAAATCGTTTAGATTGTAAACATCTTGAGATTTGATTTCCGTAAAACATTATATTGTTTACTGGATGTAAAGTATGCTTGTGCAAGGTGAGCATGAATGAAACTGTCTTTATGCAGGACGACTGCAAGTTGAATGCGAATAATGTGAGAGAAACGAAGATTATGAGCAAATGTTGACTTCATATATATGTTAAGCGAAAATATCAACTACAATTTAATAGGAACGTACTGTACCCTAGCCACGATGTGTGGGTCGGTGGAGCATGATTTACTTTCAAAGTGCTTCAGAGGCAAACCTTAACAAACTGTACTACTATCTTCAACTACCAAAATGTAACAAAGTCGAGTTAAAACATTATTTAAAAAAACTCCGCCCTTCGCTGATTTTCAAGACGAGATGTGATGATTACTCAAATGCAAGCCACAGCAATAAACAGCTGAGAAACAGATGAAAGAATGCATGATAAGTTATAGCAATCGTGGCTGATGAAAATCATGCAATGACAGAAATTATCAGGTTACCATGGTCAAATATCGTGTTCCGACGAGAAAGATCTCTTGTTCTTTCATGAGTCACACATGTAACTGTTTAAGGTCATCAAACAAAAACCTCCCCCCCCCCCTAAAAAAAACAACCCCAAAACAAAAAAATGTTCCCACAAGAAAATAGCGTGTGCCTGAAGAACGTTATGCTCTTCCCTCAAGGCAAACTAAGGGAACATATCAAGATCATACAAAAAATACCATGGTGGACTTACGTCGCGCATCGAAAAAATACAATGATTCTTACAAGAAAATATTATATTATCAAAGGAAAATTATCTTCTGCCCCAAAGGCAAACAACAGTGGTTTATTAAGGCCGTGAAAGGAATAAAATATAGTACCTTCCCAGAGGAAATTAGTGTGTTCCCAAAAGAACTCAAATAGTGGTGGCTTATTAGTGTCGTGCGAAGAATATAAATCGCACATTCCTATAGGCAAATATCGCAGTTGTGGGCCCCATGTTTACCATGATGATTCAACTATGCTATCTTCGATTTGGCTTCAACAAGTTGTCATGAGACCTTTAAGGTTGGTATGACGAATGTACCGTTGAACGCACAACATCGACTTTAGCACATTTGGTCGGATATTATTCTGTGTATATTTAAATAAGGAGATACTATAATCCAACATCCAACTTCTGTTCGTGGTTACTTAATTTCGCGGATTCCCGATGTCAAACAATTTCACGGATATACACATTTTTGTACATGTAATTAGTAAGATAAAATAACTCGCGGCTATTTAATGTCGAAGGAAGATTTCTCTAGCAAATTCCGCGAAGAAAATGCGAACAGAAGCACGTTGATAGTAATACTCTGAATCATTCGTATTCGAGGACAGAAAATAATTAATACAATGTTTTGAAGTCAGGATAGGCAGTGTGATGATATTACCTGAATAACAGTTGCCTACGGACGTGGATCCTGTTGTATCTGTTGTTTTACCAGTAGGACATTTAATACAGGAATATTGACCCTGGAGACTTTGATAAGATCCAATTTCACATTGATTACAAGAAGACGCCCCTATAGAAGGTTGATACCATCCGGCACTGCACGCTATACAAACCCGTGAATTTTCATTTGGCTGGTAATACCCTTGCTTACATGGTGTGCAGGATGTAGAACCTGAACTCGTTTGGTTTGTGCCCACAGCACAAGATTTGCAAGACGTTTGCCCTGTAAGAATCTGGTACGTGCCCGGTTCGCAGGGTAAACATGACTTTTGACCAGTCGCCGGTTGATACATGCCAGCTGTGCAGGTCGTGCAATAAGACACTCCAGATGGACGATATGATCCAGCGGAACACACTGTGCAAAAATAGATTAAATTGTTTATATCAGCAAACTTGCTCTCTCTTTCTCTTTTTTATTTCACTCTCTCCCCATTGACTGAATGTAAAAACATGACAAGTTCTTGTCGTCATTACCGCACTGAAATAATTCATATCTTCACTACACTATTTTCATCTTATGCAGCCAGAATGGAAAACAACTGTAGGCAAAGTGACTGCTCATACTTTGCTTCTATACTCTCTAACGTATGCTCGCGAAAAAGGAAACAAAACAGAGAAATGATCATGACGATTCTGCTACAGAAAATGAAAGCCTTTAAGGAATTGAAACGATTATTGACCTTTGACTAGCACAGTGTAAATGATTTCAGGTCTTCCTACCAGTATTAGAAGTTATGCATACTAATTCCTACCAGCATAATACCTGTTATGATTATGAATACAACATATGATATATGATACAAAACTGGGACTATTGATTGATCATTGGCAACATTTTTTTATTTTAATCAAGTCATCATCATCATCATCAACCCCTTAAACTAAGAGGCCGTTGGGGCACCACAGTTGACTTTACAACCAATTCTCTCCATCTTTCCCTGTTCTCTACTGCCCTTTGGGAATCTCCAAATCCCGTGCCTGTCCACTCCTTAATGTTGTTTTTCCACCTCTTTTTCTGTCTGTCTTTTCTTCTGCACCCTCGCATTGTGCCTTGCAAGATTGTTTTTGCCAGTCCAGATGATCTTGACACATGACCGTACAACCTCAGTTTGCGCTTTTTACTGTGGTAAAGAGGTCTTCATAGAATTCAATGCTCATTCAATCATGTTGTTGACTTCTTCGTTGGTTACATGGTCAATGTATGAGATGCTCAAGAACTTGCGGTAGCATCTCATTTCGAAGGATTGAATCCTTTGTAGATCTGATGTGAGCGTCCATGTTTCGCAAGCATACAGAAAGATGGATATGACAATCGAGTGCATCAGCCTTATTTTGGAACCAAAAGCAATGTTGGTATCTTTCCATATCGGTCTCAACCTTGGTATTGCTGCTGTTGTCCGGGCAATCCTGCAAAGTAGTTCTGGTTTGGAGCCCACATCTGTGATAAATTTTTGATCCCATGTACTTGAAGCTTGTGACTCTTTCCAGCTTCTGTCCACTGATCTTTATTTCTGCACTGATGTCATTATTGTTGTTTGTCATCAGTTTGGTTTTTTCGGCGTTAATCTCCATACAGCATGCTGTGGAGGTTGTGCCAAGGCGCTCAACCAAGTCAGCCAGTTCTTTTTCATCTCCTGCTAAACCATCAATATCATCTGCGAAGCGATGGTTGGTGATTGCACTTCCTCCGATGCTGACAGTATCCTTGTGGTCATGCAAGGCATCCTCTATAATCCTTTCCAGGAAAATGTTGAAGAGTGTAGGTGACAGTATACATTCCTCTCTGACTCCAACTGTTGTTCGAAACAAATCTCCTCTGCAGCCATTGATGAGAACAGCACTGGTGGTTTTGTCATAGAGGTACTCAACAACCTGCACCAGGTTTGAGCTGATGTATTTTCTCATAGTTGCACATAAGGCTGCATGCCATACCCTATCAAAGGCCTGTTTGAAATCTATTAAGTCGTGGTATAGATTCTCCTGATGCTGAAGGTATTTCTCGCAAAGGAGTCTGAGATTGAAGATTTGTTCTGTGGTGCTCCTTCCTGTTCGGAAGCCTGCCTGCTCTTCAGCGATAATTTTCTCTGCTTGCGGCTTTAGTCTGTTGAGAATTATCTTCAGCATGATTTTGCTCGGGTGGCTGATCAAACTGATGGTTCTGTAGTTTTGTCATAGCTGTAGGTTTCCTTTCTTGGGGAGTACGATGACCAAGGATTGAGTCCATGTGGTGGGCCATTCTCCTGTCACCATATCTTGTTGCAGACTGTTGTTAGGACTGCTGTGGCTATCTCTTCTCCTCCTGCTTGAATGAGCTCTGCTGGTATGTTGTCAATACCGGCTGACTTTCCTTTCTTTAGTGACCTAACTGCAATTTCTACTTCTTCACGAAGAATGGGGTTGTCATCAATTTCTTCTGCCTGAGGGCGATTTAATACTACTGGATCTCCTTGGGTTTTATGATTGTACAATTCTGAACAGTATTTTGTAAATCGCTGAGGATCTCTTGAAATTCGGTGAGGCATTTTCCTGATTTGTCTTGGATGGTGGTAGTTTTCCCTTGTTTATAGATTGTGAGCTCTATCACCAGTTGATATGCCATTTTGCTGTCATTTCTACTCAGACTGTCTTCGAGTTTGCAGCATTGTTTTTCCAGCCAGGATTCCTTTGCCTTTTTCATGATGTTCCTGATCATGTTTATCTCTCTGTATTTTCTAGCTCCTTCATGATCTCTTTTTCCCTTTTTAAGTTCTCTTCTTTTGTTGCATTGTTCAAGGACATCTGTTGTGATCCAATGTTTCTTTATGCGACGATATTTGCCAATGATCTTGGTAGCTGTGCTAGTCACAGCTGTGTTGAATGTGGTTGTTAAGGACTCTAGGTCGGTGTCTTGGCTTTCCAGGGTTATCAAAGGTTACCACCTATCATTGCTTGGAAGGCTTCTGCGACTTTTGGATCTTTCCATTTTTCAAGGTCAAATCTGATTCTTGGTTGGTTAGGCTTTTCGATCATTTTCAGGTGGAGGCGAAACTTTGTCATTAATAAATCATGGTGACTTCCAATATCTGCTCCAGGATAACTTCGTGTTCTGGTAATATTCAGTCCTGTGCAGAATCGTTTTTTCACCAAGATGTAGTCAATCTGGTTGTGATGTTGTCCATCTGGACTGTGCCAGGTCCATCTTCTAGATGCTTTGTGAGGGCCGAATGTGTTGGCTAGCACAAGATTGTTGTAGGCAGCATACTCCAAGAGCCTGAGTCCTCTTTTATTTGTTTCTGCATTGCAGAAGGGTTCACAGGTGCTTTGCCAGTTTGTCTGTAAATCAACTCCCACCTTTGCATTCCAGTCTCCTTGTACAAACAGAATGTCCTTCTTGGGTGAGGTGTCAATGACATCTTGCAGTTGGTTATAAAAATCAAGTACGGAACTATAATATGTACGTTGGCTTAAGAAATATCGTATCTACCAGAATAAAGGTCGCTGATTTGCTCACAATAATGATCAGAATAAAAATGAATGCAATTGTTCAGATGACGTCAGATTTTTGATAAACTGTATGCCTTAGAAGGCTTGATGGGTCCCGGGTGGCCGAGTTGTCTAAAGCGCTCGTCTTTACCGATCACTGACATCTCTCCTCTGTCTACGTGGGTTCGAGTCTTGGGCTTGGTCATATGCGGGTATGTTAGAAAGTTTCCCAACAGCTTCCGGTGGGTCCACGGTTCTTACAGGGGCTTTCTTTATCCACGAGTTTTACTCGCCGCCATGTATAGCCTATCATGCGCCGAGAAATGGCGTTAAACCAAAACCAACTACAAACAAACAACAACCATTTTTCACTGTATCCCTATTGCCGTACAGTTTCTAATGGTTGTAAGCGTAATGTTACGATCGTACTGTAAAAATGATTTGGCCAAACATTACCGCTACGGTCTATGAGAATTGAATTAGTTCTCTGCCCAGTGCACTCTACACAAACATTGTCAAATATAACGTTCAAGTACATTTACTCTTCTAGCCCCACATAAGGAGAACATTTACCCCTCTGGCCCCACATTCGCAACAACCCTCAACTTGAATGCAATTTCAAACTCAGTTTATTGTAGCTGATGGTGAAAATACATTAATTTAGAGTGGCCGGAAGGATTGAAATCAAAATAGATTAATGCTATCATTAAATTTGTGAAATTTGTTTCATGAAACTTTAAGCAATGAAATGTTTATAAGAGGCACATTTTTGAGCTGCGGAATTTTGTGAATACCGGAACTATGCGAAATTATAATCCACATTTAATTCACTTACTCATTTGTACATCAATTCTAATACATCAACAAGAGCAAGACACGTTGTAGTCTTTCACTCTGTTACAAACAAACTGAACATTACGTCGTTCTGAGTGAAAAAAGAAGCCAGTACAATATATTTTATGTCTGTTGAGTCTAGTATATCTTAGCACAGGATACGGTGACCATCATGTAGGGTTTGGCATCAGTGAACATGTGCTTGGCCTTTTGTGCACCTAATCGATGGCCATGTCTAAAACATTCTTGAAAGATGTTGAACACACGCTGTGCTTACAAAGGTCGGTATCCTATAAGACAAATAGTTCCAGGCTTACACATAGTCAATGATTGGAGATCGATAAGAACACTTGCATATCGTTAAAGATTTGGTCTAAATCAAAAGTTTTGATCTCCACAATCTCACTTTGAAACAATGACTCGTTGTTTGAATAGTCTTATACCATATAAATTGTAAGAATATGGGATATTCTCATACAAGTGGAAATGTCTCCGAGTTGGTATTGCAAAAAATTATGGTATATATTTTACACAAATCCAATACTCTCGCATCCATTCATCGGAAAATCAAGAATTCTTCTGTGGAACACAATTTTGTATGTTAATGAATCATTTGCACGGCAGAGTCTTTTGAAGAAATCTAATTTGATTCATGCTCATATCCCTCCACAGACCACAGTCCGAAACTAACAACTCGTCTGGTTTCCGATGATCGAAATATTGAATTGTTCTTGAAGCTTTTATGTGACAATGTTCTACGTCATCTATCCGTGAATGAGTAAAGTTTGTCCATAATTCAAATCTGTATATAGTAGCATATATCTTTCACTGTATATAGTAGCACTATCTTTCACTCTAACAGAAGTATCAATGTATATAGAAAGAATACGCCCAGTAGATTTGTTGATGTAACTATAGAGATATGCTTTTCTGAAAGTAAGAATTCGGTTTCTGCTAGGAGTCCTTCCTTTGAAAATACGACAATATTAGTTTGTTAGCGTACGATCGTAATCGCCATTTAGTTGCATATTAATATCGGTTTGGAAGTAATGTATCCATGTCATTAAATGAAGAAGAACCGTGTCATCAGGTAGTAGAACACAAGGGTTACATAAATTATCAACCTGTATTCCAGAGTTTGTCACTTCAAATAAAATTATTAAGTCATTTATCAAAATTAGGAATAACCACGCCGAAAGCAATTTTATTGTTGTTGTCCTGCACCTTGATTGAGTCTTTGTTTTCCAAAATAGGTGGATATTTCCTCACTTATAGTAAAGGCCGCCATTATGCCACTACATTTGTTTTAAATACTTCTGATAACGTGCAAGAAGCAATATTTTGTTCTGGCTGAATTAAACAAGTCTCCTCAACAGTATTTTCTCTCAACATTGCGTGAAACAGATTTACTGATTCATGTTGCTCGTCGATTTCATTCTTGTACTTTCACAAATAATCAGGAAAAACTTTATTGTAACTAGATGGTGCGAATGTGAGGATTCCTATAATTTGTCTGAACTATCAACACAACTCTTAAATGCAAATGTTCTAATAGATTTAGGTGCTAATCATCCTCTATTTTGGACCCAACTGACAACATCATACTTTTAAATGATGGTACAAGAATGTAATCGATCAAGGATGTACACTGACCATCCAGCGAGCAAAATGTATATTCTTGTCCAATGGATGTATGTTTTCTTCTCTTGTAGTTCAGATGCCTGTTGCAAGTAAACTAATGCACTACTGTGAATTCACTGTTTTTCAGGAGGTCCCAACTGTAGTGGATTTGGTTCTCTTGTAGTTCAGATGCCAGTTGCAAGTAAACTAATGCACTACTGTGAATTCACTGTTTTTTAGGAGGTCCCAACTGTAGTGAATTTGGTGAATTCAACAAACCTCGAATTTAAAGATTCAACGGACATTCATCCTTCAGTGAAAACAATATAATCCCTTCCCCCATCCATGAATTAAAAGCCCCAACAATGGCTCCTTCCATGGAAACAATAGAATTCCTTTCCTGTTTCATGAATTGAAAGCCCCATTAATGGATCCTAACATGAAAGTAATAGAATGCCTTCCCTTATCCATAAATTTACGTACCAAAGAAAATGCTTTTTTTTTTTTTAGCAAAATAAGGAATTCACCTTGCGTAGCCTGTATGATTTTTCATTTTAGAGACCAGTTTGGCAGCACTACAGTCACCACAAACAATTACAATATGTTGTCCCTCTCTTTAACACAAATGCACCCCACTGGTGGTTTTTGCTCACTATGCTTGTCTAAAAAAGCATTCGTTCAAAGATACCACATGTAAAGCATTAAATGTCTTATAGCCGCAGATAATAACTTCAACTCAAATACATATGTCATTT
>JAECUM010019833.1:0-47658 GCA_016617855.1 Megalonaias nervosa
TATGTGTATGTATTTATATATGTATGTATATGTGTGTGTATGTATGTATGTATTCATGCATGCATGAGTGCATGTATGTATGTATGTATGTATGTATGGATGGATGTATGTATGTATGTATGTATGTATGTATGTATGTGTATGTATGTATTTATATATGTATGTATGTATATCTGTGTATGTATGTATGTATGTATGTATGTATGTGTATGTATGTATGTATTTATATATGTATGTATGTGTATGTATGTATTTATATATGTATGTATATGTGTGTGTATGTATGTATGTATTCATGCATGCATGAGTGCATGTATGTATGTATGTATGTATGTATGTGTGTGTGTGCATGTATGTATGTATGTATGTGTATGTATGTATTTATATATGTATGTATATGTGTGTGTATGTATGTATGTGTATGTATGTATTTATATATGTATGTATGTATATGTGTGTGTGTATGTATGTGTATGTATGTATTTATATATCTATGTATATATATGTGTGTGTGTATATATGTATGTATGTGTATGTATATATTTATATATGTATGTATATGTGTGTGTGTGTATATATATGTATGTATGTATGTATGTATGTATGTATGTATGTATGTGTGTGTTTGTGTGTGTGTGTGTGTGTGTGTGTGTATTTACTTCCATGCTTTTTTATGTTGTATATAAGGAGGTCAGCAAGGTTTGTTCCCTTGCATTTCTGCCGCATTAGATCTTTAATGTAATCCCCTTTCGTCGCGTTTTACGCAAACCAGGATACCCAGGTTGGTATATTATTGCTGATATATCTCCTGAACACACCCAAATTTCTACTACATAGATTATTTATAAACTTATAAGACCATAAATAATTTATCTTCAGGGAACAACAGTGCCTGCTTAAGTCGCACACCAGTTTTGCACTGCTGTTTGTTATTTGTCCATGAGCGTGTGTGTGTGCGTGTGTGTTGTGTTTGTATACGTGTGTGTACAAGAGAGAGAGAGAGAGAGAGAGAGAGAGAGAGAGAGAGAGAGAGAGAGAGAGAGAGAGACTCAACATTCCACCTCATTGCCTCATTCCTAAAAGAACTTTTTTCGTTGACCAAGCATTAGATGTAGTTTTACATTTTAGTTTTCCTCAATAAAACGGCTAAATCAAAAGAGCAAAGCAGAGAACAATGACACGACTATACCTATGTTTCCTTTACAAAGGACATAAATATAATAAATGAGTAGTCTCTTTTCAAATAATTTGACAAATTAAGATCTGATGATGTTGAAATACGAGAGAGAGAGAGAGAGAGAGAGAGAGAGAGAGAGAGGCCCAACATTCCACTTCATTGGCCCATATCTAGGCTAGATAAGCTTTGTTCATTGATCAAGCCTTATATGTACGTTTACATTTTTACATTTTTCATTTCCCTAATAATACGACGATTATTTATGTCTATGCTACATAAACACAGCAAGCAGTAAACAATGACACGCCTATACCTATATATCGCTTTCAAAGGACATTGATTCAAAAATTGATTAGTTCCTTTTCAAATAAAATGACAAATTTACATCTGATATTACAATCCCTCTCCTTTTCTCTGATAATTTGACGAGTTTATTTCAAGATCAAGATCGATCGATAGATTGAGAGAGAGAGAGAGAGAGAGAGAGAGAGAGAGTTATACTGGATGATTATCTTGAAAATCTCCTCGTCTAATTGTTTTAGTGGAGATGTGATTTTGTTCTAAACTAATTCTCTGAAACCTTGGCGCAGTAAGTATATTAACTGAAGATAATGTGCTAGACAGAAACTGTGGTGCGAGCAGCTGTTTTCGTTGGGTAATAGTTTTCAATGCATGATTCATTGCAAAAAGAGATTATATTTGGTCATTAATCGACAACAGAAATGAAGGTGTGTATTCTACTCTTTCAGGATGCATGAGAGGTTGAAATGTAAACAAAACAACATGCAATGAATCACATAATTTACTTCGTGCAGGAATCAGTGCCTCATTATTCACTGTGCACAAGCGCCAAAACACACACACACACACACACACACACACACACACACACACACACCATAATACTCCTATTCTAAAGAATGAACGATTTTCTTTATACTAATACCTTGAGTTGAGTGCCTAAAGCTATCCTAATTAACACACTTTAACTTTGGAGGAAAAACAATAATAGACAGGGACTGTATTCGAGGGTACTGACCCGGAAGTGTTAATCATCACTTAAGTGTTATCAAGCTATCTTAATATCGTATAAATGGCTAATGGCTAACTAAAGACAAACTCTGTTGTTTGCATATAACAAATGTAACAACTTTACTCAAAAAGGCGTATTGATTTTCATGGCAAACAAGGTGTGTGACAAAACTGACAATTGGCAGAAATTGTTGATGTTTTAGCGGGATGCAATTTGTGATCAAACTGTTTTGAGACCCCATAGCTAAATGTACTACAGCTTATTTGTCGGAATTGTTTAATGCTCTAACGCTTTCTTATAACACAATATATTTTCTGTCTGCAAATATATTTGAAGTATTTGGACACTGAGAACTATAATTTTAATAGAATTTGAAATAAAGAAAATCCCCACTAAATTGAAACTTAAACATACATCTGCACACAAACATTAAATTTAAAATGTTATTGAGCAAGGTTGACCAATGATTGCTATTAGAATTTAATATAGTGATAGCTTGGGTCTGTGTATCTTGTAATATATAGACCAGGGTTAGTGAAACAAGATAGTTCACAGTAGTTTTTGAAGCAATTGTAATATATCTGTTCAAATGTAAATAGGTGTACACACGAAAGAAACCAACAATTAGATTAGACCAGTACATTGTTTACAGATAACTAATAAGGTTATTACAGAGCACAGAAACGAAAGATGCGCAACCAATGATCATTTTCAACGAGAGATGCATTTACGCAGGACATGTATAAAATAGAGGAGTAGTCTCTTTTCAAATATTTTGACAATTATAGATCTGATACCTTCTCTTTTTCTGTGATAATTTGAAGCGTTTATTGCAGGGGAGAGATAGATGCCCAACAATCCAGTTCATTACCTCACACCTAGGCTGGTATAGCTTTGTTCGTTGATCAAGCCTTGGATGTACTTTTAAATTTCATATTTTCCCCAATAATACGACGTCGTCATTATTTATGTCTATGCTACATAAAGACAGCAAGCAGTAAATAATGACACGCCTACACCTATATTTAGGTTTCAAAGGACATGCATACAACCAATGATTAGTTCATTTCCAAATAATTTGCCACAGTTATATCTCATGATATTGAAATCCCTTCTCGTTTCCTTTGATAATTTTGAAGTGTTTAGTTCAAGATCAGGGTCTATCGATCGATCGATTGAGAGATACTGGATGATTATTCGGAAATCTCCATGTCTAACTGTTTTAATTGATAAGTACTTGTATTCTAAACTAATCCTCTGAAACCTTGGCGCAGTAAATATATTAACTGAAGACAATGTGCTAAACAGAAAATGAGGTGCGAACAGTTGTTTTCGTTGGGTAATAGTTTTCAATGCATGATTCATTACAAAAAGTGTATATTCGGTGATTGTGTATCAGTTAACGGGTATAATATAATGACCTTAATCGATAGCAGAAACGAAGGTGCGTGTATACTACTTATTCAGAATGTATGAGAAGTTGAACTGTAAAAAGTCAACATGCAATACATCACATAGTCGTGCACGCATCATTGCCTCATTACTCATTGTGCACTGGAGCCAAAATACGAACGTGCACACTGACACACCCCCAATAGTACGCGTATTCTAAAGAATGAACGATTTTCTTTAAATTAGTACCAAGAGTGGCTAAAGCTATCCTAAGTAATACACTTAAACGAGAGAGGAAAAAAAGTTAAGACTTGGGGCTATATTCACCGGTACTGACCGGGAAGTGTTAATTGTGACTTACGTCTTATCAAGCTATCATAATATCGTATTAATGACCAACTAAAGTCAAACTCTGTTGTCTGCATATGTTACATTCGGGTTCAAAGGACACACAAACACCAAGTAAGGGTCCTACAACTTTTATGTAAAATAAAACTAAAACAAAAACCAGTGTTGCTTACAGTACCAAGCCCAGCTATATGACTGCCTGCTCTCCCACTCTGTTCTTGTTTTAGTAAGGGTGAGAGATAAGAGATTTTAATTAATTTAACATTTGTGCCTTATTCCAGGGGCACAAACTGGTCCAGGCTCAGTTAGCCATGGAAAGATAAACAAACAGGACCGAACCTGTTGACAGTCTCTGATATCAAATATCCAGAATGTTGGAATTAATGTTCTGGCCAACTGTCACTACTAACAGCTAGAATTTGATACAGGAACTGAGAGTGAAATCATACTGATAACAGCATGCAACACATATTTCAACTTTACTCAAGAAGTATTTGATGGAAACTGGCCAGGGTACACTGGCAGTACAGGAATACAAAACAACTAGAGCTAAAGAAACTTGTTCGTGTCAGAATTTGCAGCGTCACAAGTATGCACTGCGGACTCCATGGTATCTGTACTTGCATAAAGAGTAGTCCAGTTTGCTGCATCATTTGGCGCTTGTCGACCCCATTTATTTGTAAATTCACCTCTCAGTATTCGGCCAACAATCTGAAACAGCCGTTTTGTGGTTGCAATTGGACACCTTAATTGTATCCAAATGTTATTGTAAACACCCTCTGATCCTCATTCGCCGTTAGCAACGTTGAGAGCGAATACGTAAAATGCTTCGTGCGCACACGACATTTTTCTGATAAAACAACAATCCACATTTGTTAGTGGTATTTGATGATAGCGTTGGAACGTATCCGGTAAACTTGTTCTAGCTCTTGAGTTCAATATTTTGTTTTCTTGTCCCGTCTATATTGTTCGTTGGAACTCCTACACTTTTTATTTTTATGGTGAACAGATTTATATCACCAGACTTTGTTACGCCAAAAAGAGGTAACAGAATTGGCGCAAACTGCAGCATTCTATTGCAAACGATCAATGCCATTAAATGTCCTGCAAAATTTAGGCGCCTTTGTGAAAAAATACTGATGATTTCTGTCAGCGGCACTTTATATTTGTCCGCGTAGTTTTATTGACTGCATCTGTGTTATTTTTGTGACGATGTATTAAGTGGCCTGTCATAGTATCTCCAAATCTCAGTACGCGGCATGTTGATATCTTCATTAGAAGTTCTTGACGCTGTACTGGATCTTCCGCTGCCAATGATGTTACTTAAGTCTGTATAATGACTCGTTATATATAGACTGCATACAAGAAATAAACGTCATTAGCTTTGACTCAGAACAGTGCTGCAGTTCAATATATGCAGCGCAGTATTATTAGGACGTGTCAAAATATATTAGATGCAACATTGGTTGCTTTGTTTAATTGTTTGGCTAAGACAACCGTGCTCTTGATTCGATTGCCCGTCGCCATCTTCGTGGAATATAACCTACTAAATTTAGCAAGTGTTATCGCGATGCAGAAGAGGTTAAATTATAACTGAATACTAAACGATAATTCGACAGTCTGATGTTAAGAAAGGAATGAATAATTGTTAAATACCTAGTCCTGTATATAAGAACTGCCTGCGGACCTATGACACAGCAAAATGACACGATGTGGGTCATTTCAAATGGAACATTTCATCAAATTCGTAAGAAAGTTTAGGTCTTGAACTTAAATTCAAAATTGAATTCATGACACAAATAAGGCAGATAATATATTTTACAGTGAGAATCCCGGGTCTTGAATCTAAATTCAAGTAAATTTCTTTAAAGTATTGACAAAAGTGAGGTAGGCCAATATTCTACTCTCAATCACGGACGAAATTCAAGGACACAATTTTAAAAAAAAATATACATAACAATCAGCAATAATTGAGAATGCATCTTCACACTATAAATCACAAGACAAGCAAATTAAAGGCCAGAAAGCTTCAGATGCCACTTTGGCAATGGTATTAATAACAATAAATACCATGCAGGTTATCAAGTCCAGAGATCAGAAAAGCAGCTTCAGGAATTACAAATACTGGCTGCGTTCACAAATGCAGAAACCGTAATTCGAAAAATTTTTCACAGGAGGCCACATATGAGCCAGCAGGTGTCGAGCCTGATGTTGACAGCCTTGAAGATTTCACTGAAGAATGCTACACAAAGCTTGTCGATAATATTTGTGGATGGTTCATTAAGAAAACGTGCATAAGTGCGATACCAGAAAATTAGTACGAAGCCCTGCGGGATTTCAGCCAAGTCCCTTGCAGAGGCGAAGACGAACTTTTGCAGTTAAGCTTGATTGGAAAATCTTGTTAAAGTTGACAAAATGGTCAGGACTAACTTCGAAAACATCTGTGACAAACCTTGTTCAAAATCTAGGCACAGCTCCAAATCCAGAGCCGAATCAAGAGCTAACATAGGCGATGGTATCACACACTACAGAAATTCATCTGAATTTGGCACACGACTAAAGTTGATAGCAGAAAGGGAACAAGCTGGCAAGGTAGGTACAGAAATGGCTAACGAAATCATTGAAATCGCTTAATTTAGTGGAGTTTGCTTTGTAATTTCGAATACAACGTATTGTACAATGATTTGATTTAGCCATGTCGTAAACATTTCTCTTCGATGGCAAGCTACCCCAAGGAAACAACAGTAATTATACTGTCCGATTCAGCTCGCCTTTAGAGTTATCTGACACCTGCTGTGAAATTTCACTAATTTCTGTTGAAATTTGAAATTCATTCCATAACCTGACAGAGATTAACAATAAATTTAGGCATCTCATCTCAGCAAATGATGTAGGTACACTGCTAACTATAATTCCAGGCGCCTATAACGTTGACATATCAAGTAAAATAAAGCAATGATGACAGAGAGAAGTCATCTTGATGATAGCACAATTTACTGAATCAAATTATTCTACGCTCAAGACAAGAATAACACTCAAGGCTGGCTATGAAATTAAATTTACTATATAACAATAGCCTTCGTCGTCTGCTTGGATTTAGTTCTCAAATTATACAACAGAACAAAGTCAACAATGGAAATGTTCCAGTCAGCATCATCTAAGCATAATTGCTCAGCAGCAGAAAGATTCATATGACGCGCATGGCAACCACAACCATGTTATTTATATCTTCTGTTCAAACTTGCAACCTGGATCCCCCATGACAGCCAAACCCTCGCCACTGATATACTAAAGTTTATAATGTCTACAGCATACAAGAGGTTACAATTTCAACTACAGACAATTCGCGAAACAGTGTCAACAAGACCAATTGTGAACATTGTCAACCTAAATAATGAATATATAACATTCTGTTTCCGTCTAAGAACACAAGACGAAACAATATTATTGACTTGTATAATGTAGTCAAGACAAATTAGGGGCAAAACGCTCATAGGAGGTTTTTTTGCATCAATATTCAGCGAAATAACCACCATGTTGACATGAATAGCAATAAACGTTGCTCCTGTTGTATCACGTTTTGCAAAGAATGCAGCTTCTTTAGCTGCAGAATAGCTTTCTGGTAAACAGTCGTAGAAAATATTTCACTTACGCCAGCAGAAGTCAACGAGGCTATAAAAGAAAGTTTGCCTGCAAAAGAAGTCAAGCGCGTAATGACTACTGCAACCGAAAACTATTATCGAAGGACCGTAAAAGAATGTATGAATCAGCTTACGTAACATTGCAGTAACATCATTGCCTAACTTTTCAAATATGATGATGGTCCCTGGGTCTAAAAATAATGTTTGTGCATCACAGTGGCAAAACCACGTCGAGAAAAACAGCCGAATATGTTAAGCTTTTTGACGAGACTCCTATTCCGGAGTCTACTAAAAATTACGAGCATGCGTATTCCTTAGACAAAGATTCACATCACATGAATAAAGTTAGTACAATAATTAATGATACGACGGATGAGAACTTTTAATGGCATCCTCATAAAGCTTTTCCTGAGATCAGAGGACAGTTGCGAACAACTGTTGCTCCAACAAATACAAATGTATTTCGTGCTTCTTTAAGACGGTGTGATATCAGTTCAATGATCAGACGGTAGAGGACATTAGTAACAATCCCTCTGTAAGTTATCTTTCTGAAAGCCATAGATGATGCCCTTAAATTCTTACGCATAAGAATTAGATTCCTCTTGTCTCGATTTAGCAAGAAATTGTATTTTGAGTAGATTTGAGCTTACAAAAGCATAACATATTTGACAGAGCATTTGACTGTGACATGGAGAATAGCTATATTGCCTAGGAGCGAGATGCATAGAGACATTCAGTGGCATTTCAGCTAGCCACAATCAGTCAGATATTTGACCAAATATATTGGCTCCGAATCAATTAAAATCAATATCTCGAGCATGAACTTGAATGAAATTTTATGACAGAAAATAAAAATTATTCTCCAGCGTACTTTATGCTTAACAAGTCGACACAGAGACTAAACTAATGTTAGGTAAATTCGGCCGATTGAATCTTACATTTGAATTTAATATGTCTAAGCAGATGGAACACACAAAAGATTCTATGGCAGATATTGAAGTGAAGTGGACAATATTATCCTCTGTCCCTACAAATATAATGTCAGTGTTGCAGTCATTGCAGATAAGTTTCTCACAATTTTTTGTGCTCTTACAAAAGTAGTGTGTGTGTGTGAGTGGGTGTGTGTGATTTGGATTTTTAACGTAGCTTTAACAACGTTTCAGTCATATCGCTACGATGTCTGCGGGTGGCAGTTCATAGTGATGTCTAGCACTGAGGCATCATGCCGCAGACATGTAGCATGCAGTCCTAACACTAACCTCTTAATGCTGAGCGCCAAGCGAGGCAGCTGTTAGTACCATTTTTGTAAGTCTTTGGTATGGCTCGGCCGGGGCTCAAACCCGCTATCTCCCGCATCCTAGGCGGACGCTCTAACCACTAGACCACCGGATTGCTTTAACCAAAAGTAGACAAAGTGTCTGCATATGAATTACGCAAGAAGGCAAGACACAGTTTTCCAAGGCGAAGAGTTATTGATAATGGTATTGAAGATATTTGATGCAGATCTGACTACATGTAATTTGAACGAATATTCCAGAGAGAACGATGGCCTTAAATTCTTTCTAAATATTATTTGTGTTTTAAAATACGTACGCGCGGAGCATGCCACTAAGCAATGCAACAGTTGCTGCTATCGGAGATGCGTTCGCATCTTTGACACATAATCCAGCAAAGCTCACGGCTGTGAATTTTGTTTATGTTCCGACGTTCAGGTCTCTGCTTGGATTATACTTGGCGTATCAAGCTACGTAGTAAGCACGGCAAAATATAATCTTCTGTGTGTTCGGTCTTATTTAGAGTTAGCTACAAAAAGTAAAGCTAATTTGTATTATTATGTAAAAATTACACTAAATATTTAATGTTGCTGTGTTATCTGCACTGTATTCTGTGTTAAGTACATCTATTTTGTTGTACGTCCTGGTAAATGATTTTATATAATTTTTGTAAGTTTTATTCAGTGATTATCTTGAGGTAAATTTTGCATCGTTTAGTTGGGCCTCTCTTATGAGTAATAAGAGCATAAATTACATAGGATCTATAGATAAATGCTTACGTATGCGTTGAAAATTACTAATAATAGTCTTATGATAAGAATTGTTCACCACTTAGGATTAACTTCACATTGGCTGATGGGGTTTCAACGGTTCTAGAAGAATTAAGTAATTTAACATTTAATGGGCTATGTCACAAGAATATTTATTGAGTTGTACGATCTGTCGCGTGGGGTATGTTGTGCGATAAAGTCGTAAAAGAAGGTGTATATAAGGAGAACTAATCAATCAGATTTCAATCCTATTTAGGAGTCACCTATTTATTATGTTTATGTTGTAACATCAATTCTGCAGACATGGAGCACCTAAATCCCTACCTGCCACTTCTTTATCTGTCGCCTTTTCAAAGATTTCTTCTGACTCAGCTTTAGCTTCCTCAGTTTTTCTCTGTTAGTTTTTGAAGCTCCTTGATCTTCTTTGCTGAGACCTGCTCCTTTTTTCTGCTTGATATTTCGTTCCAATAATAACGACAGCATCAGTACTTGTTTGTTCCTTATTTTGTTTTTCATATTTCCTGTCGTGTACACAAGCCACCTCAGTTGTGGCTACTGTTACGGGTTGAAATAGTATTTAGGCTACGTCGCGCTAACTCTGTTCTCACCAAATCTTTTTTTTTTCTGCAGGAACAAGATCGCGCAATTGTTACAGATGCTCAACTACCTTTTTATATAATCAGGCTTATCTTTTGGCTCCATGACTCGGCAAATGGCATTACACTCTATTGTTTGCACAAACGTTAGCGACTACTGTCACTGCCAGCTTATTGTTCTTCTAATTCAAATTTAGTCTGGCAAACCACGACGATACATTTCATCATAAAAGTATGCTTGTTGCCGCCTATAGCATCGTGATTGCACTACTTATGTTTAGAAGTGTCTTTGTCGCAACACGGATCTCGCGCAATCGAGTCTTTATCAAAACAAAACAGTCCGTGATGTTGCGAATATACTTTGGAACATCATAAGACTACTCCAATGTTTGAAGTTAGCACGATTGGTATGGACGTAACTCACTTGAACCTGATAGCAATATTGGCGCGCCATCAGACAACACAAAATCGAAAAAACAAAAGAGTACCTTGGTGCCACAGGAGTAAAAATACCATTGGACATATTCCTCCGCTGTCGTCAAATGAGTTTAACAAAGGTGGCTTTCAGGCACACACTCCGTCTGTTTATTCACGCAACTGCTAGGCATTCTACGCATTTGGTGGCCAAGCTAGACATATGCGACGACATGAAATGAGTGAGCGACTACTGGCATCTACCATACTGACATCTACTGGCATCTCCCATAACCTTTGGATTCTGGTAGATTCTCCAAACGTAGTATGCATCTGGCGTTTTCATACTAGGGGAAAGATAGCTGGCAACGAATTCATGTATAATTAGCAACTGGAGGAGTCAAATATGCGATCAGCTGGATGGTTGTTTCTCAAGCTAATACACCATTAGGTTTCAAATGTATAGCTTCCACATCCCGAATCCAGGTACGTCAAAATACAGGAAATTCAAAATATTGTGTGTGTCTGTATCGCCAACAAACCCTCGCTGTATTTACTAACATTAACATCAGATGGTCTTTTAATGCTTGAATTTATGCGAATTTGAGGCGTTCTGGCCGATGAGCATTATATGAAACATTTGTCCAAACTCTTTATACTAAATCATACTGTGATCAGAGTAAACACTGATATGAAGAATGTTTCTTTCAGAGGAAATCAGCTGCAGGACGAACTTTATAATTATAATGTTATAAAACGTTCAGAAATGACAAAGATTCATCTAAGATGGCAACGGTATTGTAAAAGAGCTAAATAATGAAATACCAGAAACACTAGAAATACTAGAAACAATTATCAAGACCCACCAAAAACGCAGGTAACTGAACGCTACACAAGCAAATAATCATAATGAGAACCACGACTGCATGGACACCCCAAAAACCTGAATAATCAAAGAATAAAGTAAGAATGTGTCAGCATAAGACGATTTTGGAAAAGACATTGGCCTAGATTCTGATGAAATAATACGGCAGACTGAAATTGTCTGATAAAGAAGGTGCTTATCCAAGATTCTTCAGATGATAAGGTACACAAACCTGAAACTGAAGCCGACATTTTACAGCCACAACCTGAAGCAGAAATTCCAGTGCCTGAGCCTGAAACAGAATAATTGCGGATAGAAGAGCCACAACAAGATGAAATTCTTGAAATCGTGAAAAAGACCGCTGAAGTTTTGTATCACATAATAAAGTATAAAACTATGATGAATATGACAGCAAAGTTCTTGCCGCGGCCTTCAAACATACTGGTCAGTTAACTGCAGAAAACAAATAAATGCTTGCAGTGTTTGATGACGAGATCAAAAATATACCAAACAGACACTTTGTGAGTTGATATAACAGGCGTTGATATAACAGGTTACATTTATTCTTGCACACTTGACATGGCGACGCATGACGATTATTATAAGAAAAATGCAAAACACCATCGCAAGCATATATATTACATAAATGATCTTCAGCTCGCTATCAGTTTTGTTAAAAGCAAGTTTGATATGAGAATATACACGTTTAAAGATCAGAGGTCATTAGCAACAGAAATACAACAAGAAAACGTTGCTGGCGCTCCAAAAGCATCACAATACGATTATGACCTATTTGAACTACATGAAACACAAGTGCACAACAGTATGCTGCATAAAGAAAGACCAGCCCATTGTTCAGTTATAATCAGAAAACTAGATCTAGAAATTCTGCCACCAAAAGAGTGAACAAATATTATATTACAATGAAATACATCGTAGGGGTCAATCATGTTAATAAGAACTCATTGCATAATATCGATGCTATCATAAACGAGCCTACTACTTTAAAAAATCATACCAATATTGCAAGTCCTTATTAATTTTATTGTCAACAATTACGTTGCCATTTAGCGCTGCACGTGTTGCCACCACAGGTGTCTTTATAAACCCCTGTCTTCTGATCCTTCTGGCGTTAGAAACGTACTGCAGACAGCTTTCAGAAAAGTTGAGCCAGAGCTTCAAACATACAAGTCATGTGCATGTACACTTATATCACGTACTCAAAAAATTCTAAACCAAATTAAGACTTACTTGCGTGATGCTGTATTCAGCACGGCGGACCTGATCAAAACTTCACAATAGGAGACAAGACAACATCGTGGGCATTGTCCACTAGTAGGCATGACAAATATATGCAAACAATTTCAGAACCAAAGATTTTAAAAGCAATGGCTTTGAAGCTGATAGTGCGATAGTGCTTTTCGAAAATACGGTGAGAACGTTAATGCAGCATGAATGAATATTTGGTACCGTCGATACTGGTCTTGACAAAATCAAAACAAAAACAAAAAAAACCAAAAAAAACATTGTCTCCTGACAAGCTTATTGCTTTCTTCTCATAGTATGCGCGTAAGTCGTTCTAGCTCTTTGGCTGTCCCTGCCTAAAAATCAAAGTGATTTAGATGTTCCTTTGACTTCTGATAAATTACTTTGAGCAGGTTCTTGATGATCTTATATGTGCCATTTAACATCCAGCTGACGTCGTCTAGATTCCACTCTACTCTGCCATGTTTGTGATTAGCGAAGCGTACATATTTTCTAACTTCTGTGCTCCCGCCGTCATTCTTGTCTATAATCATTATGTAAGATATCACCATTTGATGTAGTCCCACCATCGGTTTTGTATAAGCATCAATTAGGCGTCATAACCAGCCATCATATTGGTATCAGCAAGAATATAAGCAAATCTAATTGGTGGTAGGGTAAACGGGTGCTAGTGGGATGCATGTACCATTGTTTGCGCATCTTTTGTTATACGGAAAAAGCGCGCTGTGCTCTTATAATGATTTTTATATTGTTGACTGCAATATTACTCACTTGCTATTATACATTTTAAGGCGCAATAATTAGTATGCAACAGTATACATGGAAGTTCGGTGACAATGTAGTAAATCGAAATCATTACCGTAAGTAAGCTAATTCATGATGAAAATACAATTTGTGGATATTTCAAGAGCCTATTGCCAATTATGTTCCTGGCAAATAAACTATACGTACGAATATATCCTTTATCATCAACTAAATGTGGAATGCTCATCCCCTAAAAGACTAAACAATGATGGGCAGTTGCAGCAAATGTAACTATGTATTTATTTAGATCAGTTTTATAAAGTTAATTCGAATGATTTGTTTAAACATTTTGAGAACAATTTTATAGCTCTAATTAACAATTATTAGGTAAGATAATTCATCAGAATGTGAACTGGGCTTATGCTGCAATGTCGCACTGTGTCACAGTACTAAATTAAAATATATTACACATGAAAAGCAAATAATATTCATGATAGAAATATAGCTAAATGTGTTCATGACAAATCAGGTACCTTCAATAAGGCCTCATTCTGACTTTCAAAGGTATTTTATCTGATAGAATTTGAAACTGTCCACCATTTTAACTCTTAAATGGTGTATAATACATATACTGTATAATGATCTTATAAACATTTACCTCAGAAAGACCATAAATGCGCATATCAGGTGAAAATTTTCCAAATAAATATTTTTCTCAAAGATTAATTCAGAAAGATATTGAAAATGATCATTTGTAAAGTTATAGTTTATTTTTAATATTATTTTTCATAAACTGTCAAACGTTTATGTTTCTGTATCAATTTACAAACAAGCAATTCTAATTTAAAGTTGCAAGGCTAACACGTTAACAGGTATCGGATAACAATTATTTCCCTGAGTAATTCCTACAAATTTTGTGTCAGTACTGAACTTTACGGTGTTTAAATCCTAGCAAATCTTGTGTTAATCTAACGTATATTCAAAGATGAACTCAGTGTGAAGTTCATGTCATAGATTATCTGATATTGTTTCGAGAGGCTGAACTGTAAAGAAGTCAACATGCAATGAATCGCATAATTTACTCCCAGACACACGTGCATACTATATTACTCACTGAATACAAACACACACCGTAATGCTCATGCAAGAAACAGAGTCTTAATAAGACAACATGAGAGATAATGAGATTTGTAACGACTGCAATCAATGGATTTCGCACAAAGGTAGCCAAATATTAAATTTCACGAAATAAGCAATTCATTCTATATTATTTTTCCCAACCGAAAGACATGCCTCACAGACCATGAAAAGGCGTATACAAGTTTCGTCGCCCCCTCATTTATGATCATTGATGGGTCTCAGATGAAGTTCCACTTCATTCGCGAAGGCTACATAATCACATCTACAACATGGATAAACTACACTTCTGTTTTGATTCGAAACGTGTCATCGTTTGTGCAAAGTTTGAAAACAGATCCTCACGTCACTTTGATTGAAAATTCGATGTCTTTGTACAGTATCTCAGCGCCTGCAATTTTGGCATAATTAAAATATAGCGAAAGGTTTCGCACAGGCAATAACAAGAATAAAACAATAAAGTTTCAAACGCAAAATCGGAGGCGCACAAAAGTAAAAAGCGGTATCAGACATTCAGTATCGAATCTTGTCAGAAAATCTGCTGGCATGATTTATATTATCCGAGTGATTTATTAACATCAAAAATGTTGACAGAAGAATTAAAAAGTTAAAGACATTAGCACATCACTCTTATTTTATCACGGACAAAAAGAATTCACAGGTCACAGGTTTAATATTTTTTCCACTAATATTTATTAGCCAGTCGCAGTTCGAGTTATTTATGAATCTGTGTCATAATTCGAGAGTCCGCGTCCTTGGGTATGTCAGTTCTTTTTATCTAACAGACTATACGTTAAACCAATAGTTGAAGTTATCATTAAAAGAGCATCATTTTCTTTGGCTTAACATCCTCTCTATACGTGCCCTCCAAGTCGCACCTGCTTTGAGCACTGTCGTGATCCGCACTACTGATACGTACTTAAATGATTCCCATTGGAATCGACAATAGCAGACTTTGTAAACAATATAAAACTAAATAAATTATATAGCCTTGTTCAGACAACAACTTAGAAAAAAGATTTATGAGACACTGTTCACTTAGGAAACACGATTAATGAAACAACAGTTAAAAGATATTAAAACATCATGTGACATATTAAAATATGTATGCAATCCCATACACCTTAAGGTGGTCACACCATAATATAATTAATTCTTAGAGAGATAGCACACAAATGTTAGGTTTTATTTTACCAGAAAGATTATATTTAAACATGCCGAGTATAATCGTATTGGTTCAGACTGATTTGTTCAAATTCGTTTTCTTTGTAGCCCACTGGATACTGCATTTCTGAAACGCTAATCGTCACCAATAAAGAATGCATAAAATATCGCATGAACTAAATTGATTCCACACATGTATCATTACCTCCAGAAAGAATACAGCTGCGCATATAACAAGGCACAGTATTCTTGTTCTAAAATCTCAGCGGTCTCCACTGATGAAACTTTGTCATTATTTACATGTCATTCAAACTGTAAGATGATATATAGCTCAGATTTATTGCCCGATTTGCAACTGATATCCAACTGTTACCTTTTCTCCCATCGATCATGATGTGTCACAGACTGACTGGGAAAATTTATTTGCAAGATCCGCAAAAAGATGAATAACATGAACGTATTGATTGAACTTTTGAACCCTTTGTATACCATTTCATCGCCTGTAATTTGGACAAATAGGGCAATAAAGCCAGATTTCACACAGACAAAACAGAAACTAAAACAAGTTATGTTTTAAATGTGAACATGGAGGTACAAAATGGAAATGGCAAATTCTACAGTTCAATATTAAATTATTCTAAAATCCGCGATTATTATAATAATAATTCTACGTCATTTACGAGCATCATGAAGTCGTTGCAGTATAAAAAAGATAGAATTTAAATATAATAAGCGCATTAATATTTTCTGTCTCCGTGGTGCGGACAGATTTTAACCCGATCGCATACGGAATGCCTATGACTCTACCTTTAATTTAGCTAAATGACTACAAAATTAATAACAGTGACTCAGTCAAGGTTAAATATTTTACCACTCAAATTTATTGGCCGATAACTGTGATGAATGTCGAGGCATTTTACACATGTTGATCACTTTGCGAGTGGTTTTCAAGGTAAGGGTAAATAAATATGACATGTACATTTATACTGTATCTAGTTTTTAGGTGATTAGAGATCGTTCTCAAAGAAAATTCAGTTAGTCGGTCAGTAAATGTTCAGATTAAGAGGGATCTGGCTTTGAAGAAAAACTATGGCCATCCACTCCACACTGATAAAGAATCGTGCCGATAATTAGATAAGTTTGAATACAGGACATTTTATATTATGTCATATTTTCAGACAAACAGTCTTTCTCCTCGGATTGTTAGCATAATAAACCTATTATTGCCCCTTTCTTTGGAAGTTACATAATAAGAACACTCTCAACATGTGGCATGTTGCTTTCGAGTCAAGCCTTCGGGTAGCATAGCATACGCCATGTGAGGATAATTGCGTCATGAAAAATGAAAAACTAGAACAATAATTGTATATGTTATCGTGTTCCTGCTAACGTTAGTGCATGTATCTGCGCCGTTTGCCTAAGTTTGGAATGATAATTTTAACCGTTAAACAGTATTCCTACGATGCCACAAGACTTTGTGTGAATCCTTAATATGTGTTTCTCTTCATTGGCACAACGTCACGTAAGTGATATTTCTCCATCTTGCGTGATCATTTTGCATGTCACATTGTCATGGCGTCATTTACGTAACAACATAATGTTAGGTGCCTACCCTCATGCAATACTACAGCAAATTAAATTGCAATTTTCATTTATTGTCTCAAATTAGAATACTTGATTTTGCAAAATATATTTGCCAAACATATGCAAATGCTAAACTGTCTTTATATTGCTCCAAATGTCAGCCATGTCACTTTTGCATAGCTTTGACATCACGTCAGATTATCCTAATCTCACCTTCAAACCAACATCGACCGATGACACTACATTGTACATGAAGCCTAACAAGGAGTTTTCCCAATTAGAATACATGACTCTGATTGTGATTTTTCACTCTGGTAATTTAAGGTCTATAAAAGACCGAAAGCAATTTATGACCTTGTTGTAAGGTTCCATTATCATATCTCCCACCTCATCTATGAAGAGCAGAGAGCATCCTGGAGTCGACACTGATAAACAAGTCATATGCTTCTTGTAAATAAGAGAATTTTCAAATGAATTTGAAAGAGTAGTTTCAGATGTTTAAGACGTTTTGTGAAATATTAAATTACTCATGAAATCCCTTAAGCCTTAAAGGGGCCACATCATCGTACTTATTTTAAAAGTGACAACACAAAGGCATCCGTTTTTGTAACGATCTCAACATTACATTTCACAAAAGCTATTATAACTTCGCCACTCAAGTCTATGCAAAGATTTATATACGATGCCAGTTTTTCCCTATGTATTTACCATTACACACCATAAATTTGCAAATCACATAATACCACTTGCCAAGGTGAACTATGTTCGTTTATAAAAGCTCTACTTTCTCCATCAATAAATCTTTCTCGTTAGTTGCTTTTATCCAGGACTTAAACGACACCTTTTTAATAACAGAACACTCAACACTATCAAGGTCAAAATTAGAGTTATGTTAAAAGTTCGCAAGATGCATTTTATGCTAATTGCAGAATCTCTCTCTCTCTCTCTCTCTCTCTCTCTCTCTCTCTCTCTCTCTCTCTCTCTCTCTCTCTCGCTCTCTCCATAGCATTGGTTGGGGCACAAAGTTTCACCGTTGTATGTCACTCCGTCTATTAGTCCGTCACGCCTGTTTTTGTACTTCGGTTACTTTGCACGCATTGATGAAGAGCATCCTTGTTTTGAGAACAGATTTTTAGTTCACATATATCGGCATATATAACGCAAGATTATGAAATGTCGATGTTTCTTCTTCTTGCCATCAACAAAATGTAAACCAAAAGTAAATAACCTTGACAAAAGAACAAGTAGCATAAGGGACACGTGAAAGTTTTAAACACCTATATCTGTAAACAAAAATGTCAAATGTTAATGAGAGTAGTATAGTGGGGCTGTTTGGCGGCAATGGAAATCCTAGTCAAAAAGGTCGTGGGCACAATTAGCGACAAGGGGAATTTAACATGGGCAAAACTCATGGGTCTGTTTAGCGACAAGGGGAATTTAACATGGGGAATATTGCTGGGGCTGTTTAGCGACAAGGGAAATTTGACATAGGTTGGGTTTGTATAGGGACAATAGGAATGGAACAGGTGGGGTGACGTCACGTTACTGGACATTGGCAACAATGTTGCAAGTGGCTGACCTCAATCGGGCGGAACACTGGCAACAATATTGCAAAGGACTGACCTGAATACGCGTTACTCTCGGTAGGGACAAAAAACAAGAGGCGGAGACAGACATATACAAATACAAACCACGAGATTTATATATAAAGCATTACCTTGACCTGAAATTATGGTTGCGGTGTTCATAAATTTGATAATTAGAATGTTAGTACAAATAGCTATAATCAAGGAAAAGACCAACTCCAAAATGGATGTGACTAAAAGTAACGCTAAAATTACGAAATTGTCGCAAACTTTAACGGAGACTAAACATATCCCGGAACATTAGATTCCATAGTTCATACTAAAAGTAGTACTAAAATTACGACATTGTCCCGGACTTGTATTCAGATTGCCGTGACTTAAAATATTGCACTAAATTTCCGAAAAATTTAGCGGACTTGAATGGAAACTGACAACTAGCCAGATGTTTTGGTTGTCAGAAATGGCAAAGACAAAGTGTAGCACTAAATTCTGAAATTGCACCGGACTTCAGCGGAGACTGAAAATAATCCAGAAATAAATTTTAAAAAAATTTCCAGGACTTCAAGTAGTACTGAAATTGCTTAAACTCATACCGACCTTCGCGGAAACTGAATAATTGTACGTAAAAATTAAAATAAGGTGAACAGAAAAGTAAAACCATATTTCTAATCCAGCTCACCACATATACAATCCAGCTGAGCGAATGATGAACGCTATACTTTATATACATAAAACACGGATTTGAAGGAAAACATCCCCTTTTACTAACTACCCATATCACCTACCAAACAATCTACAGGGATGAGTGTGCTAACCTAATATAAATTTTTATATATTAAATAATCAATATCTTAAGTGATTAGTGTATTTTTTTAAAAAAGAAAATCAAACGTATGCATGCACCCATACAAACATACACGCACATTAGCAAAGGAGTTGGTGTTTATAGTGACACTACTCCACATTCACACAAATTGGCAAGTTGATCAGTGTCTCTCTTCTAGAGATCTGGTTAGCCCTGAGAAGGGCTGTGTTTTGAACTCCAAATACACCAGGCTAATGATGACATCTCCAAGGTCTAGCCCCACACACGCAACGTCAACTCCAGTCGTTGTCCCAATTGATTTGTCTGTTTGGGAGTTCAGAGGGGGGTCGAGTGGCTTCATCATCCCAGTTTTCACTCTGAGAGATAGTGAAGACTTCCCTCTGTCTTCTATTCTGCATCCTGGGATGATGAGGTCTCCTTATGTCCTGCCGACGTTCCGGTTCCCACTCTTGCCTCTGTTTCTCCAATTCCTCATCCCAGTTTTCCATCTAGTGGACATCGGCTCTTGGTACTGGTGCTTGTGGCTGTGGCCGTAGCTGACGTGGTGGTGTTGGCCTTCTCACCTCAGGCTTGAACTCACGCAGAGGCCTAAGTATGAGGTGAGGTAGGATTCTTTCTTTCTTCATTTCCTTCTCTTCTTCTATCTTTTTCTCCTCCTCTTCTTTTTCAATTCTAGCTGCTTCTGCTATGACCTTCATAGCCAGCTCGTCTATGATGCGGCTGGCATACTCCAGGTGCATTTGGAGTTCAAGTAGTTTTGAAATTCAGCTCATATTGACTGGTCAACGTTGGGTAGCCAGACTGACGCGAGAGAGAGAGAGAGAGAGAGAGAGAGAGAGAGAGAGAGAGAGAGAGAGAGAGAGAGAGAGAGAGAGAGTTTTGAATTAAAGTGGCGTGCGCACAGTCGTGCATGTGCCACTGGTTAATTCCTGCACGGCAGGATGTTAATTATTCCTGGGGAATCAGAGCCACATCCTCCAGGCGTTAATGTACTCAAAGAGTGCTGTTAATTGTAGCCGTCAGGTCGCGGAACAATAAGTTCCAAGATACCTGAAGGATAGGCGTTCATGAGTGGGAATAGACCCAGCACTCATTCATGTTTTTGAGTCTGTCTCTAACATAGGATGAGTGGAAGTAGTACCGTCACACACTCACGTAGTTTTGGTTGTAGAATTTTGGAGGTGTTGATGCGCGCATTGCACGTTGTTAATTTTTTGGTGTCCGGTCGAGGAAAGGGAGGACGTAGACCAGGCAGCCAGGCGCCAATCCACACGACGATGCCCGGTGACTCCAGGGTGTTGGCCTAAAGATGTCCGTCTTGCACTAATCTGAATTTTGAAAATTTTTGAATACGTACTCTGTGCTGTTTTTGTTATTAATTATTACGAAATAGGAACTACAGATGACATCCATTATTGTTTTGCTAATTTAGATCTTTCACAAGTTATTTGAAATTTTGTCACCTTGTTTGACTGGCCCTGATGGTCCTGGGCTTAGACCACTTTATATAAAATATTGTTTTTGGGGTCTTACATATTGTACTTTGTAATGTTGGGGGTCTATCGGTCTTGGGGTATGTCGACCTGTGATTATTTGGGACCGAATACATACGCAGATTAGTTGTTGCCGCCTTGTGCAGCTCTGCCTGATGGTCATTGGGCTTTTGGACCACCTTATATAGGCTATTTGGGGCCCTATTTTTTCTCTAATCTAATTAACGTAGTGTGGCGGGCCCTGATGGTCCTGGTGTTCGGACCACCTTATAGTATTTAAGTTTTTGGGGTCTTAACAATTCATGATGAAGTGGCTGTCATCTTTTGGTTGAGAGGTGTTTGAATGGTAGGATTAAAGGATGAATTGGTGTGTATGTTAATTGGTAGAAAGCAGTAGAAGGAAGGGCGGGTAGAGGTATAAAGAGAAAAATTATTATCTTTTTTTTTTGTTTTTAAGAATAATAATTGAGCGAGTTTGTTTGTCGTAGCCGTTATTTTGGTGTTTTTCGTTTTTATTAGATGGAGTCAACTTTGTTGAAGACAGATATCTTTGCTGAGTAATCAGATCCCAGTGTGACGTAAGAGACACCCGTACCCCAGGTTGTTCCGCTATTAAGTGAATTTTTTTTGTTGATACTGATATTTTGATATAGTTTTAATTATTCTTTTTATTTTTTGGTGGTTGATGTGATGTGAGGGGCCGGAACATGCCCCTAAGTGGGCTGTAAATCGAAGCCCCTACCCCATCTCGTACCCCCTGGTCCAATTTGTAGGCGCAGTGGTTTTAGCTAGGTAAATTATTTAATTAAGACGAGCTTTTTGGGAATGTTATTGGGGTGTTTTTATTGGAGCCAACCTAGGGAAAGATGGACATCTTTGCTGAGTAATCACCGTCCCCCAGGTTGTTCCAGTTTTATTTTGCTTGAGGCCTGACAGGGTGTGTTGGGAGGGAATTACATTTTTTCTTTCTGCCTGGTTTCGTATAGGAATTTTAGGATGTTTCGTGATGTTGTATTTAAGTTGAGGTTGTTTTTGTCTAGGATTTCCGGGTAGGTTATTGGGGATCCACTTTCTTTTGCGGCTTTTTGAAATTTAATTCTAGCCAGCTGATGTTTAGAGCAACTATTGAATAAATGATGGAGGTCCTCTATGGTGCGGCAGTGGTAACAGTTAATGTTTGAGGGTTGGGGTCCTAAATGCTTACCAAAGCTGCCAGCTAGTTTAGTTTTGCCTGTTATAATTCGATTAATAATTCTTTGGTCCGAGCTGTTAACTTTAGGTGGTTTAATGGACCTGTTTACTTCCTTCAGGGTGGAGAATAATTTTCTACCTTTGGGGGCAGTATTCTAGTGTTCCTGCCACTTTTTATTTATATAGATTTTAGCAATATTTTGTGCTTCTGTGGTGCTATTTTTTAGTGGGGCAGGGTTTGGGTCTCTCAGCTTACTTTTGTGCGACATTGTCAGCCTGTTCATTGCCAGGGATGGTATCCACATAAATTACAGACACTGTTTATTAGTGGATAGTTCTTTAAGTAGCTGATAAGTCTTGGCAAGAAATTGCTCTCTTGAGTTAGTGCTATGAGTTCTTATTGATGTAATTATACTAAGGGAGTCGCTGTTGATTACTTAGTTTTGAATGTTGTTATCTTTAATCCAGTTTAATGATTTAATGATAGCCCAGAATTCTGTTGTGAATGTAGAGCAGAGGTCTGGTAACCTGGTTCCCATTTGAATGTTATATTCTGGGATTACCACTGCACCTGCTGTTCTGGGTGGCTCAGGTGTTTTAGATCAATCAGTGTATATTATAACGAAACTAGAGTGGTGTCAAGTATGCCCATTGCAATGATGATTTTTAGTTGTAGCTCTTGTCCCATTTTGTTTCCATATTCGATGGCTTTGGTGTTAATCCTTGGTTTAGAGGTTATCCAAGGGGCTGATCAGGGGGTTTCGTGTATCCCTCCTGTTGGTCCAAAATTGACAAATGTTTCCTTTGTTTTAAAATTTGTTTTCTACCTGGTGGTTTGGACTAGTTTGCGACTAAAAGGTCTGTTACATTTGCAAATGGCAATTTTCGTGGGATGCGTATTTGGTTGATTTGTTAGCCTATAGAGTATCTGAGGAACATTGCTTGTCTCCGTAGCCTCAGTGGCAGCTCTCCTGTGAGTACTTGGAGTTCGTCTAATGAGGTTGAGGGTAAGGTGCCGGTGCAGACAATCAGTGCTTTTCTTTGGATAGCATCCATTTTTTTCAGGTATGGTTGCTTTGCTGAGTTATATACTTGACAACCATAGTCTAGTTTCGATCTTATAAGTGCTCTATATAGAGTTAGCATTGTTTCTTGGTTGGATCCCCATGTGGTCCCTATAAGAGTCCTAAGTAAATGTAAATCTTTGTTGAAATTTTTAATTCGGTGCTCATTGTGATGTTTCCAGTTGAAGTGGCTATTAAAGTACATGCCTAGGAATTTTACCACCTCAACGTAGTTGATGAGTTGGTTTTGTATGTATAGTTTAGGATAGATAAGTTTTTTTTTACGTTTAGAGGAGACATTGATTGCGACAGTTTTTTCGTATGAGATCTTGAAACCCCATTTATCTGCCCATTTCCCTATGCTATCTAACCTTTGCTGGATTTCTGTGGTGACTTGGTTACTAGTGGGGTTGCCTGATCTCCATATACCGCTATCATCAGCAAATTGCAAGATGTTTACCTTGTTTGATGTGAGGTTGTGATCCAGGTCGTTGATCATGATGTTGAAACGTGTAGGACTGAGTACGCTCCCTTGTGGGGTGCCATTTTCTAGGGGGTACTCTTCCGAATAGGTGTTTCCTACTTTAGTAATAATTTTTCGACCTGTTAGGAAGTTTTTAATCCAGTTGCAAATGCGTCCAATAATTCCGAAGTGGTGAAGTTTTGCAATCAATCCTTTTGTCCAGACAAGATCAAATGCCTTTTCTAGGTCGAGGAAAACAGCTATAAGGTTTCTATTTGATTTCCTTTTTGAGCTGAATGCAAGTTTTATATCCGCTTCTAATCTTAACAGTTGATCAGTGGTGGATTGCTTGTTACGAAAGCCACATTGGTTTTCCGACAGTAGATTGTTACTGTCGAGATGGTGTTTTAATCTGTTGGCCAATATTTTTTCCATGAGTTTACAGATGTTGTTAGTCAGGGAGTTGGGTCGGTACGAGTTTATATCGTTAGGGTCTTTGCCGGGTTCGGGATAGGTACGATAATGTTTCCAACTATCCGGTAGTTTTCCACTATTCCAGATTTTGCTAAGCAGGTTGAGGATAATTGTTGTAAAGTTGCCAGGAAGATTTTTATATAAGACGTAGCCAATTTGATCTTTTCCGGGGGATGTTTCTTTTTTCGAACCTAATGCTAATTCCCATTCATATATGTTGATTTCGTTATGTAAGTTTTATTCCTTGGTTCCTAGGTCTTTAAAGAGATGTTTAAAGGATGTTTCCAGTTTCCGGTGTTCTTGGAAGTTTTTGGTATGATTTGCTCATGCCGGAGAAGTGACTGGCGAGCATATTAGTTTTGTCTTGATTATTGTTTGCACCTAATGTTTTAGAGGTTAAGTTTACTGTTTTTCCCAGGATAGATTTCATTTTATCCCAGACTTGTTTGGAGTTTGACTTAATGTTTAGTTTAGAGCAGAAATGTTTGTTTAAGAGTTTTTTTCCCGATCTTTATATTGTATAAAATCTAAAGAGTTCCCTGAGCGTTTGTACTTATTATTAAGTGCTTTTTTGTGCGCTTGCTTACATTGGTCGTTCCACCAGGGCACTGTTTGTTTGGTTTGCGTTTTGCTGGTTTTTGGTATACTTAGTTTGGCTGCTTCTTGTATGGTATTAATGATGTTGTCATGGAAAGTGTTTATATTTGTGTGTTCTAATTCCTTGGTATTTATTGCAGCTGGGATGTTTCTAAATTTTTCCCAGTCAGCTTTGTCATATCTCCATCTAGGGGGGAATTAAATGGTTTTATGTTGAACTGTCATCTAGAGGGAAATGATAATGGGGAAGTGGTCACTACCTAATATACCTTCTTGATCCATCCACCAATTAGTTATTTGGGCTAGTTTGGGTGTGCTTATGGTTAGGTCAATTGCCATCCTAAGGATCTAGCCTAGGTTTTTATTCTTCATTGAGGATGGTTAGGTTGGATTCAGTAGTCGATGCTTCTACCAACCTGCTTCTCTTGACCCTCCGACTTCCTCCCCATAGTTCATTGTGCGCATTGAAATTCCCTCAGATGATTAAGTTATCTGTGGGAGATTTGACGGTAAGTATAAATGCTAATTGCGTTGCTATTGCCTCCTGGATCGTAGATGCTAACTATATGCATGTTAGTTGATCCGATGTTGACGAGGGCATTTTGCATTTCGAATGTCTCGCTGGTGTCTTTTGAAATTGGAACTGTTAACGTTTCTGAGTAGGGAAAGGTATCAAATAGCCAGACTGTTGTTGTTGTTTGTTGTTCGAACGCTTCAATTTATATGTCTGAAGCGCGGACGTGAACAAAAACATCCCCTTACACCAAAAACTCACACTGACTGACTGAGAAGGATTAAAGTCGCCTATGCTAACTAAACGCTTTTGCGACTCGTTAATGCTCAATTGTTGAGCTTTTTAATTGGTCGGTGTTTTAGGAATGATGCCGCAGGAACACCGCTTTTATGTACGATAGTCGTACTTTTTAACTGTATCCCAAAACTCACACTACACACATTACCATCACTAACATGGAAAGCGCGGACCTAAAAGAAACACTCACGTTGACTTTTTTCACCTACATACAAAACACACTATCTGACAAGCCAGAGAAAGGAAGTGTTGATAGGACCACGTCTATTTTTTACTTACAAACACACACATAGACACACACACACACACACACACACACACACACACACACACACACACACACACACACACACACACACACACACACACACACACACACGAACACACACAAACACATACATTATCTTACAAGCCAGAGAAAGGAAGTCCTTATAGACACACTTCTATTTTTAAACTTACTATCATACAATTGGCAATTTGACTAGTATGTCTTTTCTAGAGGATTTTGTAGCCCTGAAAAGGGCTGTTTTATTCGGGGGTTTATGGCAATCTATTATCTGCTAAGACTGCGTCCCCGTTTGGCTGCTGGCTTTCCCACAGAATAGGGTCTTCTTCTGCGGAAAGAGAAGGAGAACTCTTTCGCGTCCGCACGAAATCTATAAAGCCTCTGTCTGGCTCCTGCTGTTACTGCTGCTGCTGTTGTTGCTCTCGCTGCTTCTGAAGTCTATACTTCTTATTCCACTCTTCTTGCTCGTTTATGATTTTATCTCTGAAGAGCACTTCTATCAGGTCTTCGACCACTTTCAACATCTTGACATTCTTTATTTCATCTTGCTTCGGTATCACATTTTGCCTGACACGATGTAAATTCACGTAATCTTTGTTCAGTTTGGCTAGTCTTGAAGGCATCTTCATAGGTGGACGAGTCAACAGTGGATGGTCAGATTGGAGACAACCCCAATTTATATGTCTCAAGCGCAGACGCGATAGAAAACATCCCTACAATGTTTAGGGTTGGAATACTATGATAGCTAATTTTATGGTGAGGGATAGAGAGAAGTCAAAGAGCATGAATTCATAGTGTTTGTTTGTAAACAAACGACAGACATCACTTTACAAAACACAACATTTTTAATTAACTGACAAACAACTAAGACATCAACACATTTTTACTTAACTAACAAATTTTTACTTAACAAAAAACAACCAACAACAAACAATAAAACATTTTTTTCAAACAAACTAGTTTTGACAAGGCTGACAACGTTGTGAAGTTAAGTTAGACTTCCACAAATGGAAGTCATTGGGCCATTGATGTACACTACGTTTCCTGGCTAAAGACAAGATATAGCTTCAACGGTCACAAAACCATCGATCTACTGTTTCATGGTTTCTAGAACAGTTACGATCAAATGAGTCACTAAATGTTCTAAGGGATGCCCAAGACTGCGTTGGTGAAGAAAATACACACAATATTGTCCACATACAATGGAATCTGTGCCTTGTATTTTCACATTATTGAATCGTATCGTCTGGGCATTTCTTCTCATAAAGTCGATGATGTCGTATTCCAAAGGTGGTAATCCATACGAATCAAAATACTCCACGGAACCATCTTTAGGGAAGTAGACGGCTACCCAGTGGGTTCCTGGGAGATGACTGTAGTCCATGTTGATGACATAAGCTTGATGGTATTGAGGTTTGCGATGAGGAAGTTCATCTTTAGCACACACGACAGGATTCCAAGAAGAGGTATACGAACTGTTGTTCAAAAGGTAATACAGCTCCCAGGTATCCAGTTTTTGGGGTGGAGGGTGGGGGGTGGGGGTTCACAGGTAATGATAAGTCATCAAGTTAATTCTGACTTTTTGCTTGAAAATCTCTGACAAGTAACTGTTTCTTCGTTTCGTCTCCGCACTCTGAGCCAAGACAGCTTCGATGCGATAGATCTCAACAGTAGTCAATGGAGGAGAGGAATGATCACGCAAGACTTTATGCCACTGATGCAACACTACTTCTTCCGGGATGAGACCCTAAGCGTCCTCCAGATACTAGTCCAATACACAGGATACATGACTTAGAATTTGTTAGAGAATCGTTTTCGAAAATGGAGTTTCACTGTGACTTTCCCTTTGGTGAATGAAATATTTTGTCTCAGATATCCTTTTACAGCAATGTTGATACTGTCAAAATACGACTTACTGACCGATAAATAGTGAGGATGTACAAATTCGCGGTGAACATGATAGGTGTTCCACCTTCCTCGTCAGCGCTCGTGGCAGAATCCAATTTGAAAGGAATGACTCGCAGTAACGGTACGGAGGTGTGTCCCACTACGTTGTACTTCACCACATCGGAGTACAAAAAGATCAAATTGAGTCCTTGGTTCAGTTCTACAGGGAATCTAAAACACGACACAAAAGACATGTTGTCGTAAATTTGTGGTATGGGTCCACGCTTGAGCATCTTGACATCCCAACCCAAAATGTCAAACAATTCAGGACAAAATGTAATGGACACCATTTTGCTCTCCGTGAATTTTATCAGCAGGCGACGAGCCACTTGATGGTACTCGATGGTGACATGTTTTTTTCCAAGGCTTTGTCAAAGACGGCATTGAACCTGGCAGAAATAGTGTTCATCAGCTGTTGACCACTAAACTAATAGCCTGCAGTAATGGTCATGTGATAGGTGGTCTGTTTAGTTTGTGGGTTCTGTGTTTTTATGTGATACTTTACATGTGTATTCAAGTAGAATTACTCTTGCTTGTCATGAACTTCGACATCAAAAGTGTTTTGATTTTCAATGATGTTGAACATTTGTGTAGGGTGAATCATTTCCACCAAAGCCACTTCACAATAGGTTTCGTGATCAAGTTGGATGGCCTGAGGTAATTTGGCCGTGAAATAACACAAGGTGTTTTTAGGAAACACATCGATGGAACTGTCACTGGCTAAAATCAAGTAAAATTGATTGTTCATAATTCCAGAGTTCTGCTGTCTGAGGGCTCGCTGAAAGTCAGAGGATTGTCTAAAAGAGGATTGTTGTTGGAGTGGTGACTGTTGGGAGTGTGACTGATGTTGGGCACAAGGCTTCCGTTGTTCCCGTATGAAGAGTATTTCAAGGACGGATTGGGGAGAAGGTAGCCGATGCAACTGCTCAGTAAAAAGGTCCACAATTGTTTGTCTCCTTGTTGCAAACTCAAATTGGCAATGGCAGCATCGATGACACAATACACTACAAAGATCTGGCAGAAAAAGACGATTTGCATTTAGGCACACGTTCTCTACACCACACTCACAAGGGTTGTTTTTGTAGATCTTGCAGAGAAGAAGTGGTCACTGCGGTGTTAGCGGTTGAGGCTGTGTTGAATTGAATGATGGTCACTTTCTTTTACAGTCGATGACTTGCTAAGCGTCGATCCAAGAATAAAACTGGGTGAATATCCTTTCCAACGTACTTTGACTTCTTTGACACGTCGTTTTCCCACTTTACGGGTTCTTCGATCGAGAATGCTTTCGATGGCGTACACTTCATCTTCTTTTTTGGTCACGCGGTTTAACTCGGGAAAGTGAAACGTTGCTTTTAACACTATCCCGTTCACGTCTTCGAATTATCGACGGTAGGATGACTGGCACGAACCAGGCAAATTTGAAAAAGACGTCGATGACACAAAATAAATATTTGTAGCCACGATTGTAGGTGGGCAAATGAGAGACATTGGCTAAATCGGCTTGCCATTGATGATCGATGTCCTTCACTCGGGTGCGACTTCTGGAAAATTTTCGTCGAATGGGTTTGTGTAAGGTGTACGTGGCTTGTTCTTGTAACCATCGTTGCACTTCAGGTAAACAGACACTTTTCAGTTGGGTTTTTGCAGCACGATACAATTTCTAAACTCCTCCGTAACCTGCAGGATGGGCTGGATCGTAGTAAATGCTGGCTAATACCTTCTCCATTATGATTTTGTTTTCTAATACGTCACCACATCTTCACGGATGCTACTCTGAATGGGGCAAGATGGTGGTTTGGAAACGGCTTTACGTGTCCGATGTGCCAGGAAGTGGACGTCAAGGGTTGTGTTGGTGGTAGTGGTGGTAATTGGATGTCTTTGGTCTTCTTTTCTTTTTCACTTCTGGTTTCCCTTCTTTCTTTGACTTCTGTCGAAGGAGGAATAGACATCATCTTTTAAACCCAGGTTTTGAGTTCTTCTCGTTGGGTTGTAGGGGAAGGGGTCAACAAGTACGCTGCAGTCGTACTAGGGATGGGAGCTGCTGACGGTGTTTGAAAGACTTCTCGTGCCTCTTCTTCCTCACGCATCCGTGGGGCTGCGTCTATTTTGACCGCGGGTGGTGGTGGTGGTGGTGATAGAGTTTTCATCAGGGCCTTAAAATCTTTCAGAATTGGTAGAGCTGTTTCGTCTAAAGCTTTTTGGTGAAAGAGTTGAAGTCGTTGCAACAGTTGACCGTACCGTTGCAATTTTTCCGTTTCTGAAAAATCGCTGAGATCCATCAACGACTGCATTTCGTGTTGTAACTGGGACATTTCTGTCAAATGATGATTGGGAGGTAAATGCAGAGTCCATTGTCCTTGCCATCGATAGTATCCCATCCATCGGTTGTAAGGCACTAAAGCCAGTTTTCGTCGTTTAATCTGATTTCAATGGTCACGTCTGAGATCTTTTGACTCAAGAGGTCCCTTTTCTCTTCTTCACCCTTATTATCTTGGACCTATGGGTAAAACAATTCCCAGGACTCCTCCCAGCATGACTTCCTTTGACAAGAGGTCCTTTCAGGGGTAAAAATCCTCGATCTCTCTTGGACTTTGATTTTGGGGGCAGGTACTTTGTGAGCAGCTGCCACAGCAGCTAAAGAGGAGGAGGGTGTCACCGCTGGAGGAGAAGTTCTTGTAGACACGAATTCCCATTGTTTCATCAAATTAGGAAGAACGGATATCAAATTGGGTTTGGCTGGCATCACCAGCAACGGGGAAGTGGAAGAACCTGAGGCTACTGGAGACGCGGTCACCGTCGCTGCAGTTCGTGGTTTGAGAATGTAGGGTTGCGTCCTGGCCGAAGTGCCTTTCTTGCGGGTAGAAGAGCTGTTATTTGGGGGATTTTATTTTTCTGGCGAATTTTCTTTGTGGCTGTGATCTGGTCTCGACACCACTGCTTTATTTCTTCTTCTTCTGTGTACCTTTGGGCTGGGGAGTGGCTTTTTTCTTGCGAAGGACTTTTGGGGCATTAGGATCTCATGTTAAGAGGGAGCGAATGATGGCACCTCATAGAAAACCGCTACCTCTAGGTTACAAATGATTTGGCTTTTGGTTTGAGTGTCAATGCGAGTATCTGCCAGTTGCGTCCAGACTACTTTGTTTCTCTAAAAAAAAGCGTTTGGTTTGATGTGGAATGTGAATGATGCCTTGCAGTAATTGACATACTGTCACCGTAAACCATCGTAAGACTTCTTTGAGACTGGCTTCTAAGACACGAGCAGGTATTTGTGGATTTTTTTCGCGACTGATCCGTACAAGGCACGAATCAATTTGACGGGAAGATGAGACTGAAGGGACGTCATGTTGGCGATGTGTGAGACAGGCCAAAAGTGTCCGAGGTTTTGTTGTTATTGTTGTTGTTAAGTCGACGGGGACGTGTACACGACAGGCCCTCCATCTTGGTACCAGTGGTGCAACAGATGGATACCAAATTGCAAATAATCAGGGGTGGTGGGTTTTAAATCCACGAGTAAATAGGCGTGTGAGGTTTGAGTGGCATCGTCGTACGCATGAGTCAGCCAAGTCGGTCCTAACTGTTTGGCTAAGGCTTGCTCTTGCGATTTATCTCTATGGCTTTTAAACAAGACCACGTAATGAGCATTGAGACTGATGGTGCGATGGGCTTTACTTTGTTGAAACAAACTTTGGGTGATGTAAATGACACTAGCATTACGATGATGCCCTTTACGTGTAAACCACAGTTTAATGTCTTCTTCATCTTCTCCTAACATGTCGTCGAAGATGACGAGATGAGTGTGGCTGGGGTCAGACACGATCCTGTCGTCTTCGCCAGGAATGCCTTCCACAAACACGATGGAAACGCCTTGACTTTCTCGCAGGACGCTGTTCGCCGATTGCCACTCTTTGTAACACCACACGATCCGTTGAGGTGGAAGATCGATTAATGATGTTTATGTTCGATCAAACGTTTGATAAATTCGGTTTTGCCTGAATCGCTGGGTCTGGCAATTAACATGTTAAAGGGATGCCGAAAATACAAGGCCTCCCAACTGGCACGATCTAAGTTTTCGACGATGACTTTGAAAGTGGAGAAAGAGGGAGCAGACAGCAGAGGTAGCCATAGTGCAGGGAATGTCACTTTTGACATGATGACAGACAAGACAAGTTTTTTTTATACTTTTTTAGGACACGTTTATTGCAAACTTTAAATGTGAACACGAAAGACAAAAATACATGAGAGCCAAATGGTGAAGTACATCGACAAAATACACATCAAAACGATCAAAGTGGAATATTAACACGTCACTGTACAACATTTTTGGTGACGAAGGTGTGGTGTCCTAGAGACAGTTTGTAATGTTCTTAGAATCCCTACTCTTGGCACAGTCACATAGGGATCCTCCCGGAATGACCTTTCGGGGATGTCGATGACAGTCCTATACTGAAGGGAGTGGTTTTCCTCGGTGATGGGTTCTTCTGGCACTGTGACTAACACAGGTTTAAAAGTTACTTTTTCACTGAACGTTTGAATTTATGATCACAAATCTTGGGCATAGTCAGCCACTTCTTTTGTCCAAGCCGCTAAGCCCAAACCTTTAGAGTCACTTACTTCATTTTAGTCAGGGTGTAAGTCAAAAGCTACACACACATTTTCGTAAGCATCTTCAGTGGCTAAAAGTTGACGAATCGTTTCTACCCGTAGAGGTAGAAAAGTATCAAGATGAAAGCGCAAGGCTTTTAACAGAATGAGTCTCTTGTGTACAATTAAAGATACCACTCTCATGTTTTTTTTTTTCTTTTTGGCGGTACCTCACAGTACAAATTGTACCGAGTCCACAAGAAATCGGCTGGTAAACGAAATCCCAGAAAGCAAGTCACTAAAACACACACTATTTGGCAACCCCAATTCAATGGACACAGTTCTCGTAATAAGTGTTGGTACTCCTCCACAGTTTGAATAGTGTCTTTTGACTTTCTTCCACGGAATCTGTTGTATCGCGAGTGATAAAGGCCGTGGCATGGTAGCCAGTTTTTATACCTCTCTTTGTCGGAGGTAATAAACGTACTTTTTGAACAGAATCGGTTTTAGTTTAGCTCGGTACCACAATTGTTTAGTCTCTAACTCACATATCACACGTCGCACTGAAGTTCCTCTTGAACCAAGATTTGTTTGTGTAAAAGATTTTGGTTTTCTTTAACTCTTCCGTTGGAATGCTGTGTACTATGGTCACCTTGTAAATAGAATGAGAGGCATCCCAAACTTTATGAATCTCATGTGATTCCTCAATGTCTGGCCAATGGAACGCTTTGAAATGAATCAGTCCGCTTATACCATTCAGGTACCAGTGGTTCCAACATCGGTGACGTAACGGATGCAATTGTTCTTTGCGCAGTACTTGTATTTTGACAAACTCTCGGTCGATGTGTTTTCTCAGTTCCAGAGGTAGATTCTGAAGGTACTCTTCTAAACAAGACATTCACAGCAATGTCTTTCTTTTGTCGGAGGCAATAAGTGTTCTTTTTGCACAGAAATGATCGTATTCCAGTAGCGAATCCAAATTGTTTAGTTACTAGTTCGCACACCACACACCGCACAGAATCTTACTCTACAGACAAAATTTGATAGCATAAAAGATTTTCGTAATCCTCTAACTCTTCCTCTGGAATTAGTTGTAGTATGGCTCGCCTGTAACAAGTAGGATGAGTAGCAACCAAAGTCTTCTGGTCTTCGTCCAGCTGAACAATGTCTGACCATTGGAACACTTTCAAAAATGAATCAGTCCTCTTAAAGCATACAGGTACCAGTGGTTCCAACATTGGTGACATAAAGGATACAATTGTTCTTTTCGTTGGACTTGCATTTTGACCAACTCTCGGTAAACGCGTTATCTCAACTCCAGAGGCAAACCACGAATGTTCTCTTGTAAAGTATCCATGACAATGTCAGCCAGTGTTTATACCTACGTTGAGGGTCACTTCTAAATGGCCCTTAGTTTTATTTAAGTTTCATTTTCTTTACTGGATGAATTTGACAAACAAAAGGGTATAGTTTCTTCAGAGGCACTTTAACCCGATAGTATATCCTTACACAAACGGTATTTGTTGATACATCTAACATACGTTCACAAAAGGCTTCTCGTAAAGGTGTGATGTCCGCTGGTTGATCCCACAATACCATAGTAAATTTAAAGTCTTTGTAATTCTGTTCCAGCTCTTTGCCGTTTGGAATTTCACAATTTATTTGAATCTTGAAATACGTACATCGATATCCATTAGGTAATTGTTGAAGGTCGGACAGTTTGAACACTTTCAAATGAATTAAGTTTCTCATGGCATTCAGATACAATTGGTAACTTAAAAGTTGATGATTGCTAAGAAGCAATTGTTTCTTTCGTTTCACTTGTATTTTGACCAACTCTCGGTAAATGCGTTCTCGCAACTCCACAGGCAAACCATCAATGTTCTCTTGTAAAGTATCCGTCCAGAGATGACAGAGGTCGTCCCACTAAAGAGTGGTAGTGACAGTGCGGAGACCATCAAGCATGTTCCAGGTAAGCGGAATCTTTCTGCTCCCAATGGTGAAGTGACACACCTCAACTGAAGCACTTGACTTTATCACCTTCGCCGAAGTAGATAAATCCAGCTCTGGCTAATTCTTCGGGGTTAGGTCCACTCAGATATTTAGACCACTTTCCTTGGAAAGTTTGGATTCGACTTTCAAAGTCGCAGTATTCAGGCAAACGCACAGGGAATGAATATTCTTCTTTCACATGTTCATTTCGATGAGGGTAAGGTGAAGTCCGCAGTAGTTTGTTCAGGACTGGATGACATCCGTAGGGTTTTAGCCGCATTGTTTCACGTGGTTGATGACATCGACAAATTATGTGAAAAGGTGTACGATAACGAGTGGCATCGCTTTCGTATCATTCAGGTTTGACACGCGCAGCATCACTTTCCATGGTAGGTATAGTCAGTCATAGCAAAGTTCCCATGATGTGGTATTGAATCGCTGATGTCACAGCGTCCGGCATCCATGCAATCGCAAGGCACATAGTTGCACTCGAGTTTTCTCTCTCTCTCTCTCTTGATACTTGCTGTTTAAAAGTATTCATCTTTCTCGTTTGGCAATGGTAGTCACAATGAACTATCGGTCTTGGACATTGTCCCTTTATATACTAGTCGTAATGAAGTCTCTAGCTTGTACATCGTTCCTTTTTTATGCCTAGTTTTGGAAGTCTTCCTTTTATTCTTCCTAAACAACGGTACTACCTTCTCTAAGCTACCGTCATACCTGAACCGTAGTGTGATGGGTGGAAAGGCCATAGAAAGATAAGGATAGTGGGGAGACCATCGAGTATGGTCCAGAATAGCTGAATCTTTATAGATACATCGATCCATACGCAACTTCAGACCACAACTGAAACACCGTACTTCGCATCCCAATCCAGTCTCAGGTCCCAAGTAGACAAACCCTATTCTAGCTTAAACATTCGCAGTAAGTAATCCTTCCCTATCCGTGGACCATTTTTGAAACGTTTCAATCGACTGGCACAATTACAATAGTCAGGCAAGAAGACAGGAAAATGGTATGGTTTGAACTTGAAATTGTCAGTAAGTGTGCGTACGTTTGTTTGTCTGTATATTTGTGCATTTTAATGCGTACGTTTGTTGGTATGTGTGTATTTGTGTGTTTGTATGCGTGCTCGTACGTTTGTTGTTCTGTATATTTGTGTTTGTATTCTTGCTCGTACTTTTCTTTGTGTGTGTGCTTGTATGTGTGCACGCGTACGTTTGTTTTTTTTTTAAAAATAGAACACTAATCACTTATTATATTCATCATTTTATATATTATATTAGGTTAGCACACTCATCCCTGTAGATTGTTTGGTAGGTGATATGGGTAGTTAGTAAAAGGGGATGTTTTCCTTCAAATCCGTGTTTCATGTATATAAATTGTAGCGTTCATCATTCGCTCAGCTGGATTGTATATGTGGTGAGCTGGATTAGAAATACGGTTTTACTTTTTTGTCCACCTTATTTAAACTTTTTACTTACAATTATTCAGTTTCAGCGAAGGTCGCTATAAGTTTAAGCAATTTCAGTACTACTTGAAGTCCTGGAAATTTTTTTAACAATTATTTTTTCTGGATTATTTTCAGTCTCCGCTAAAGTCTGGTACAATTTCAGAATTTAGTGCTACACTTTGTCTTTGCCATTTCCGACAACCAAAACATTTGGCTAGTTATCAGTTTCCATTCAAATCTGCTAAATTCTTTGGAAATTAATGCAATATTTTAAGTCACACAATCTGAATACAGTCGTCCGGAGTTTTTCGCAGTCTCCGCTTGAGATCGAGACATTTTGGTAATTTTAGTACTACTTTAGACTTAACCAATGTGATCTAATTTTCTGAGATATATTTAGTCTCCGTTAAATTCTGGGACAATTTCGTAATAATAGCGTTACATTTAGTCAGAGCCATTTGAATATTATTGTTGCAGATTTTCTCTGTTTCTGCTATAGTCCGGGACAATGTCGTAATTTTAGAACTACTTTTAGTATGAACTATAAAATCTAATGTTCCGAGATATGTTTAGTCTCCGTTAAATTCTGGGACAATTTCGTAATTTTAGTGTTACTTTTAGTCACATCCATTTTGGAGTTGGTCTTTTCCTTGATTATAACTATTTGTACTATCATTATAATCAAGTAAAAGACCAACTCCAAAATGGATGTGACTAAAAGTAACGCTAAAATTACGAAATTGTCCCAGAATTGAACGGAGAATAAACATATCCCGGAATATTAGAACTATTTGTACTACCGTTATAACCGCTCCGGTGGCCTAATGGTTAAAGCGTTCGCCTCCGATGCGGGAGGTCGCGGGTTCGATCCCCGGCACCGGACTTTAAAAAATGGTATTTAACAGCTGCCTCGCTTGGCGCTCAGCATTAACAGCTTAGTGTTAGGACTGGTCGGCCTGGTGCCAGGATAATGTGATTGGGTGGGACATCATGCTACATGTCTGCGGCATGATGCCCCAGTGCTAGACATCACTATAAATTGTTACAATGTAGACATCGTATCGATTTGACTGAAAAATTGTTAAAGCTACGTTAAAAGTCTAAATCACACACACACACACTGTACTATCATCATAATTATGCAAATTTATGAACACCGACAACATAATTTCAGGTCTAGGTAATGCTTTATATATAAATCTCGTGGTTTTGTTTGTATACGTTTGTCTCTGTCTCTGTTGTATTTGTCCCTACCGAGAGTATCAAGTATTCAGGTCAGTCTTTTGCAACATTATTGCCAGTGCTCCGCCCGATTGAGGTCAGTCGCTTGCAACATTGTTGCCAATGTCCAGTAACGTGACGTCACCCCACCTGTTCCATTCCAATTGTCTCTATGCAAAACAAACCTATGTTAAATTCCCCTTGTCGCTAAACAGTCCCAGGGGTTTTGCCCATGATAAATTCCCCATTTGCTAATTGTGCCCACGACCTTTTAGACTGGGATTTCCATTGTCGCCAAACAGCCCCACTACTACTGAGTAAAATCCAAATGATTCACACACTACTGGAGGTATGTAGGTGAAAAGATAATACAAGAACTTGAAAGACATAAAGAGGCGTATTGGTTATGACTGCCTTTCTTTTTTGTCATTATTCAAGTTTTCTAACACCTCCATGTGATGCTTATGCACTGAATGCTTGCGTGCATGTGTGTGTGTGTGTGTGTGTGTGTGTGTGTGTGTGTATCGATAGGAGAATATATCCTTGGAAACTATTTGAGGATTCTTTATACTTAAAAAAAATTACTAAATATAGCTGTCATTTACTTCTTTGAGAAACAGAGACTCATATGAAAAGAAGAGTGGCATTTGTTGGGAAGGAAGAGCAACTATTGAGGTTTGCACAGAAATAGCAAAATAATAAAGTTAACGAAAGACGAAGTTTGGTCCATGTCCTATTCTACGTATCAGTTCAGTCGGCCTCGCATTTCTAATCATTGTTGGCGGCATCGAGATGAATTCTTCTTTAATTCCAGAAGGGTTCATTGAGCTCCTTTGAGCTCAGGGCTATACCATTAGAGTTTGTTTTCTACATTGCCTGTGATTTTTTGCGATGTTGTTGGAATAGTTACATTCAAAGAGTTAGAATGCTTTTATATTTTGGAGGCACCTTCAAATAAGGCAGATGAATAGCTATATAAGGCTATTTTGGAGACACCTTCACCTATTTTATAGGTGTCTCCTATTTTATAGGAGACACCTGTTTTGGAGACACCTTCAAATAAGGCAGATGAATAGCTATATTTGAACAAAAGATAGGTCATCTGCATGATCTAGATTACCCGGTTAATATTATTAACGAAAAGAGATGAAAGAACCCAAACTCGAGAAAACTGGAACATATATTAGCAGGAAGAACAAAATTTTCCGTTTTGAAATTTAATAATTTACAATGACGGCAATAATATGAAATTAGTGAAAGAATGATCCCGAAATGAATGTTTTATTTAATATTACATAGCACAAATAATTTTTGTCTCATTCCAGCGTTTGCGAACTGTGTATTTAATTAAGTTTACAAAAACCAATTGATTGGTATATCTCAGAGAAAATAGAACTACTATGCTATACTAAAGAACAGCTAAAAATGGAATAGTTGACTTGATAGCCTGTATGGATGCTTAATCACTAAATAATAAAGACATGCGTACAGGTGTAAATACTAATTATAGATACGTTGTATTACAGTGTCTAAAATTGTACACCTACTTGGCGTGGGAACAAACCTAATACCGTTTGCTGATACATAATGGAGGAACTGACTGGAGTGTTAAAATGACCATCAATTGAAAGTTTTAAGTCGTGACCCTCACAATGTATTGTTTGTTGCAAACTGAGTCAGCTTGCTACTTGTTCTATATAAATCTTAAATGTTAATGTCCTGCGTTTTTCATTTGGGTGTAACAAGGTCCGCTTTTACCTCAGTCTAGGACTGTTTCTCCCATCGATCACATTACTTCAATGCGGATTTAGTCGTCAGAGAACACAATAATGGAAACGCTTATCAAAGAAGCTTCGACAGTGAAAGCACATACAGCAGTAATCGTTCTCTAACTGGTCAAAGTTTGTGACACCACATGGAAATAAGTCTAAGGTGCCGCTTACCAACATCTTTATTTAGAATGTCTTGAAAGAGACACATTTTTCAGTTAAGACCGGTACCACATTTTGAATATCATCTTCACAACATGGGTATCCCTATGGCAACATACTTTTAGTCGCACGTTTCAAAATTAAAAAAAAAACACAACATAGTCGAATTCTTTAATTCTAATACTCTTCACTGTATGTAGACTGCCTTTTGTTCTGTTTTAGATTAAAATGCTATGCATACCAATCAAATCAACGACAAACATGTTTAAAATTTGTAAAATTGATATAATAAAATCGGTTGATATTTTCGAAATCTAAAACTGTATGCACTGAATATAATTGCGCGTTTGTCTATTGCATAAAATTTATGATGACAAAAGCTACTTGATCGGCGCTCTCTTGTACCCACTGTGGAGAAGACCAAACATCGTGGCTCTTCACTTTGTACATTATATCTAGTGGCTTACGTACGCATACGTTCTATTTAAATGTCACATCAGTACACTCCTGATTGTACTGTTTCGATTTAAAGTTACAATTCTAAAAAAATGTGGAAATAAAAAGCAAAGTGGTAATGGCTGCTAAATTTTCTAGAAAGATATACCTCTTCAAATAAACACAAACATTTTAACCACAAAACAAAAGATTAAAGGTGAAAATGCTAAAATTCTTTAAAATGTATATGAAATAAACTACAAAATTTAGAAAACATAAACAACCTAAAATAAAATGACAATGTTTCTTGTATCAACCGTTTTCTTTCTAAACTCAAAACTTTTTATCTGAGTCGCATCATTCAAACCTACAGTTTTTACTTAAGTTTAAAGCAAAGCCCGTCTCACAGGGTGGAAGGAAATACGCTTAACAAGACTGCGTTCTTCTGTCCGTTGACACCGGCATGTTATACACGCTTGGTATTTTCTCACCCTTCAGATGGTATGCATCGGTTAGGAATACGCGAGGAATATGAGACCACCTAAGTCTGGCATTAATTCTTCATGAGTATCGACCCTAAGAATAGACGGTTGAGATGTTTCCACGGTTGTTTGTTGAGTTAACATTTCTGCTGGTAAAAGGCGGAAACAAAATCTCAGCTATATGGACCCAGATTACAGTGTGAAACTCTGATCCCAAAAAATTCTATACAAGAACATTGAAAGATATCTTCTTTAACAGAACTTGAAAAATATCCACCATTTAAACTTTTATATGATGTAGATATACAAATAAACGATAACAATGAGCATCAACCCCTCTTACACTAAAAAGGTATATATTTTCTTTACAAACTTGTAAACAATATTTGTAAATTTTAAGTTTCAAGAAAATATTTAAATTTTAACTTTTGAAATGTTATAGTTACATTTTTAATGTGAGTATACATTAGAGGTGAAAATTTTCAAGGCTCAATCCCAATTAATAAACGGGCAATTCCCATTTTAATTTTCAAGGTTAACACACGGGTGATTCAGAACCAAGTTATTTTCACTATATAATCCCTACATATGTTTGTCAGTCCTGGACGTCCCAGTGCGTCCAAATCCCAGTAAATAATATGTGAATCTAAAGATCTTCAAAGATCAAATCGCACCCAAGTTCTTGACGCAGGTTAGCAAACATTTTTGAAGAGGCTGAACTGTAAACAAATTAGTGTATGATGGATGACAGGTTTCACTTCCGGGCACACATCAATGCTTGATTATTCACTGTACAATGCCACCAAAATGCAAGCGCGAGCGCGCTCGCACACACACACACACACACACACACACACACACACACGCGCGCGCGCGAGCGCGCGCATGCACGCACCATAATGCTCCTTTTGTAAAGAGAAAAACAATTACCCTTAAACAAATGCTGATAATACATAATTCTATTTACAGTAGTACCACCCAAACAAGACAGGAAAAATGCTCTTTAAAAAAGACCCGGATTATATCCGTGGATACAGACTCAAAAACAATAGTTGTGGCTTAAGCCCATATATAAGGACCGTGATTTGAGACAGGTCCTTCTGAGCACAAAATTTACATTTCGATATTCTGAGATAGAAAATACAATATTCTGAAAGTGCGATGACACAACGTAATGTCGTTAGAAGTGTCTTATATCAAGTTAGGAGGTTTCGTATATGTGAATAAATATATACATACTAGTACAAACGTTTTAAGACCTTAGCCATGGCTTACCAGTCAATAGTACTGATACATATGTTAAGGAATCACGGTCAGTACTAGAGCTAAGATGGTCAGATTTAACAAACGTACTCTACGTATCTTTCTGGGTTGGATTCCAGCTTCATCAACATGGTTTTGTTTTGTTTCTGGATTGGAATCAAGCTTCCTCGACATTTTATTTGCTTGGAATCGGACAAATCACTTTACTTTGCCTTTCGCCTTGAATTATTTTGTTTACGTATGTGGCGATAACTATGTCAAGGCTTTTGTTATCTGTCTTTTCTCTGCCAATAAAATAGCGTGAAATCATTTGGTATCGTGAAGGTTATGACGTACGTTGTCATTGGTACTGACCAATCAGAATAAATTATTGTGACAAATTATGCGTCATCGTGAAAGAGATTCTCATTAAGGTATATAGATAGTTAGCTGATGATCTTTTTTAATATATACAGGAGATTTTAAGAGATTCAATTTTAAGAATAACAAATATTCTATGAACTTCTTTAAGAAATTAAAGAGATGTGGTAAAGGGTGGTGGCCGTTATAGCAGTTGTTTGAAGCTTTCACACTTTCTAATCGGCCGTTGTTTATTTTCTTAAATGTACACACATTTTATTTATTGAATTGCCTGCAGCTATCAGTGCTAGCTCATGCTCTTTTATTCTGATCTGTAAAGTATGTCTTCACTTGTTTGAATTTTATCTCATATGCTTACTATGTAAATTATGATAATAAATACGTAAATTTCATGTGCTGAGGATTGACTGTACTTTAGAAACGTTATCCTTAGTAAATATATATTATTAGTACTCTCAGTTCTGACATTTATAGTGTTCTTCCTAGGTACGGAAGTAAGAAAAGAAAAGATTCCATGATCAAAAATCCATGAGTTCGTTCATTTACTATATGATTTTGTAAAAACGTATGACAATAGAAACGAAAGAAATGCTCTATCCCGCAAAAGAGAAAAGACAATAAATTATGAAAAGACTCCCCGCTCCCACCCCCAACAAAAAAAAAAAGAAAAACCAATAGAAAACGAAACAACAACAACAACAACAACAACAACAACGAAACGAACAAAACGCATCCAAACAATCTTATAATTTAGATGATGCAATAAAGAATAATACATTATTTTCAAAAATGTATTACAAGAACAGGATTGTAAATTGTCCGTGTCAGGAAATGACTGAGTTCAGATAGGCACTGTAAATGAGAGAAAGGAGTGGCTTAGACAAATATTATAAACCTGATTAGGAACGAGCCAAAGTCCACACCTGTTCGATCACCCATAATCCCGTAGATAACAAGCAGTTGTAAACACTGAACGGATCTGTGAATGGGCATCTTCTTGGTCATTTGTTGTAAAGTTCAGATCTTTTTCCTGTATAGATGCAACCGTATAGTTTCAAAATCCATTCTGTTAACGAACTAGACCTTGGTCAATTGTAGAACACAATTTAGAGAATTCATATTCTGAGGGTACACATGTTTTGCCAGTACTAAACACAATCCGATATCGCATATCTCAGCAGGAAACCACTCATCGAAAGGATACAAATATAGGAACAATAATTCGTAAAACAGTATATACGAAGCACTCGATTATCTGGTGAATATGAGCTGCCCACTTTGTGGATGGATTTCCGAATGTGAGCATCTGTCACCTTTTGTAAAACAATTTATCTACCTATCTACCTGATTTTATTTCTTTTCGTACCCTGTCTATTTCATTGTGTTTCCCTTCTACTGCTATGCATCCACCCAGTTGTGTAGCTCTGTCTAGGGAACAGGACGGAAAGATGTATCAAAATATAACCAAAGATCCCCAAACATAACCAAACTCCGCCCAAATACCACCGGGATATACCCAATTACTGCCCTAATACAGCTGGGATGCACGTATATACTTTTCAAACACATACAAATCCAAATATATCAAACTTTTATTTTACACCTCTCTATGAGGAAGACATTGATTCCATAATCATCGTTTCCTTTTGTCTAGCGTGCGTCCAACCATCTAACACACACGCACACACACATGCATGCACATACACAATTGCGTACGTACGTTCGTACGCGACATATCTGAAGTCGAGAGATACAGCACACAATCGATCTTATGTCACGAAAATCAAAGTCGCCAATAACTTTCTTTCAATGAAAGTTAACCTCTTTTTAAATTCTATGTTGATATTAACTTATACATGATTGACAACGTGCACTACAATTCAGAGTTTGATTTTCCAATAGTTTTTTTTTTTTTTCGCACCCAGACTGTGTCTAGGTTTTTCTGTATTCATCTTATCTAAGACTGAAAGGATTGTTTATGTTATGCACTTGTTGCTAACAACACTGTAATACCGTATCTAACTCTATTTCTTGCATCACATCCTAGATATGAGAGGAAACAAAACAAAAAGGTTCAAAAATAGACTGGATCTACATTCATGTATATTGATTCGGAAGTAATCGTTGTGACCTGAGTTCATATATATGGACGCGCTGCAAAATACGTCCGTCTCAGCATGAAATTTACATTTTAATATTCTGGCTATTTGGTAAAGATTCATGTTAATTCAGATACAATATTTTGAATGTGCGATGAAATGTTAAAGTAATGACATTAGAACTATCTTTCAATCAATCAACTACGTCTTTACTTCCTCCTGTAGGAGATTAATAACCACAAAGAGAAATGGTACAGACACGAGACTGACACGGCCATGACGTACAATAACATAAATATATCACGATCCAATGCATCCATAGGTATCCTATTTCTTATTGTATACTTAATTGGTATGATCCCCCTTACCATTCCAGCACCACCCCGATAAAAATTGTTCCGGCCAGATGCACATGATTCGGATGGAAATTAACGATAACACCCTCCCCAATTAACACACGGTAACTAACTCTCGCAGGTCACAATCGTACAACGCGATGACCCCGGTCTTACGTTTTTGATTCCAAAAAGTTTGTTATCCTTGCTTATTTACTGGATTCGACGGAGTTGTCAAACAAATATATACCAACATTTGGGTTTTGAGCTGATGCAACTTACTGAGCACACAAATTGTCTTGTTCATTTATCTTGCAACACATGTAAATAGCAAGAAAGTTGTTTCTAATCTTTCGGGTCGGTAGAATTTTTTTTTTTTTTTTTTTAACTTTCCAATACCGCTATCTTTCATTCATTGCATGCAAAAAATAAAAAATAAAAATGCATGGGTGACAGTTTAATTTCTTGTTTCATGGTGTTTTCTTATGCGCTGGATTCGTTCCTTAACTCCTGCATATAACGCTTTCTAGTGATGTACACAATTACAAAGTGTCCAAGACGAAAATACCAGTTCACAGGTCATAGGTGTAAATGCATACCTGTTAACATTAAGGAGATAAAAAGAAAGTATTGGTTAGGTGCATGAAATTTCTGCTCAGAACGCACTACAGGTGACAAAGACGCACGGAGATGTGTGGGTTAGGGAAGATCTCTCCCTCATCCCCGCAAAGATAAATATGATATTATGGTACCCCTTTGTCGCTCACTTAGCAAGACGAGATTTGAAAGGTTACCCAAGGTTGTTCGAGTTGTCTTGCAATGATGGAAGTAGATTAATTAACCGGCTTAAATATCCACTGCTAGTGAATGTATGATTTACCCATTTAACGAGATTCTGCAAACATAATCTGAAACACCAAGACAGTAATTAAATTCAGAATAATCTTGTCAAATGGTATGGGAAGTTTGCCAGATTTGTTTGCGATAAAAGGACCCCAAAACTGATAACCAACCGTACAGGTCATTCGTGTTGGTAGGGCTATCTACGTTCAAGATACTATAAATATACTTCGTTTCTAAGCCCGACAAAGAAGTGTAAAATTTAAACGCCTTTATCATTCAATCGCTCCATGGGTAACTTGTTGATAAGAGGATGAATCCGTATTTCTCACTGGCAATGATGAGACACTTTCTTCCATATAAGAAAAGTCCAGCCAAGTGCAGAAAAAATTGGTCTATTATAATTCGTTTTGAATTTAACTCCAATATATTGAAATTGTTTATTTGTTTTAGCAGATAACGAAATTCTCTTTTCTTCGTATTTAACGGTATTGCATTGTCATTCACTTATACAATTTGTGTGCGGGTGTGATTTGCATTTTTAACGTAGCTTGAACAACTTTTCAGTCAAATCGCTACGATGTCTGCATTGTGGCAGTTTATAGCGATGTCTAGCATTGGTGCATCATGCCACAAATAAGTAGCATGATGTCCCACCCAGTCACATTACCCTGACACCAGGCCGATCATTCCCAACACTTATATTTTAATGCAGAGCGCCAAGCGAGGCGGATGTTAGTACCATTTTTATGAGTCTTTGGTATGACTCGGAATGGGTTCGTACCCAAGACCTCCCGCATCCGAGGTGGACTCTCTAACCACTAAGCCACAGGAGTGGTATATAGTCATTTTGCCAACTAAGAAGATTTAGAATGAAAGCATGGTTTTACCGAACTTTGCAAATACACCAACACACCGAAACACACATAAAAACCACACACATGAAACAACATATGGTCCAAATGAAGATATACCACATTCTTTCGTGGCATTTAATAAAAAGTAATTAAACTTTTGGGAACTCTTCAGCAATTATCACAAGAGACTGGAAAGTCCGAGTTAAATCAGTCTAGATCTAATGTGTTTCTACGCTATGATACAATAACCTCTTTCTGTCCTGATAGACGATATTTCTTACAGAGCATATTGAAATATGGTTACACAGTTGCTTTTCCAATTTCACAGAGACAGTTTGGAATAATACTTCTACCGAAAGATGGCAAATGAAGGTTCTGCCTAATTAAACTGGTATTCTGTTTCACTTTCGAATGCGGACGTGAAAATAGGTTAATGTGCGAATGCAAGCAGAATTTAATATATATATATATATATATATATATATATATATATATAATATGTGTGTGTGTTTTATTTTAATAATAATATATACAATTGTTCTGCTGTAATATTTCGTCAACTATCACTCTTCTTTCTTTCCTAGTGTGCATTGTGTAAAACAAGGACATTCCATTTCATCGTACGTTTTTCTTATAATTTCAGCTGAGTTCTTAAGCTCATAATTAAAACAAAGTCACCAATCAATTAGAGAATTAAAGTGGATAAATCTGATTACCTAATTAGTCAAAATGCGGCTGACTCAATACTAATTCTGAGTGACAGTTAACATTGTCTGAACTATTCTTTGAATTCTATTGATTTGTTCGTGTCTTGATAAGAACTAAATTTCAGTTTTGACAAAAGCCTGAATCTCAATAGACTTATGTGAAGTTGGGTTGTGTTTTAAAGAATATAAGTCATAAAGTAATAAAATGGATTCCTGATGGCATTTTCAAATTATTGAGTATAAAACGCAACCACAGAAAAATATCATTTCACTACAGATTATTTATCGACATAACACAGTGGATTAAATTTTCATGGATTAAAAGGTTTCTGGACACAAAAATCATTCTAGGTTGAAATTATTCCTCTCAGGAGGTTCAGAAGCTAAAGCATATGTTCCCTAAAAAAGTATTGCTAGTGTTTTCTTACAAAACATTAAGTTCCTTGTGGAAATATGAATTTCTCCTGGGATCAATATAAGAAGACTTTACCCCAAGCCCAGAATTCATTCTTTCACAATCATTATTCATTAATTATTCAATTAACATATATAGAAAAATACGTTTTTTTTTTTAAAGAATGGTATGAAAATATTGTCTGTTCCTTTTGCAAAAGATATTATTTATTTAAATTGTGAGTTTGTAGCCAACCAATAGCTTTATGGAAAAACTAACACTAACATAAATATCCATAAATTTTATTTTAACACCGACCTCGCTGGCGTAAGTGGCTAAATATGCCCTATACTAAGGCAATCAAAGCATGCTTTACAGAATTCATTAAGAATATTAGGAAATCGTCAGATAATAAGTTTATATCCTCAAAAAGACAGTAAAAGTGACACAAACTTGCTACAAGGGTTTTGTTAGAAACATTATCTCAAATCCAGAGTAGAAAAGCCAACATCATCAAACATTCTTCAGCAGAAGGTTGGCATATATATATATATATATATATATA